>JAVQJD010079971.1:0-18200 GCA_036023655.1 Nannoperca australis
ACAAACTGGAAGCTGGTTCCACATAAGAGGAGCTTGATAGCTGAAAGCTCTGGCTCCCATTCTACTTTTAGAGACTCTAGGAACCACAAGGAACCCTGCATTCTGAGAGTGCAGTGCTCCAGTGGGATAATAGGGTACTATGGGGGTAATACTGATTTGATGGAACACACCTTCTCAGTTTGGTTCTATTAAAGCTGTACAAACGCTCCCTCTGCCTGTCAATGCAAACGCTGCCTTGCATCTGTATTACTGCCTGTTCATTCAGCCCCACCACCACCCCAGCATCCACCTGCAGGCTCTGACTGTGGGGATAAGATTTGTTCATCACCCCCCCAATATCTCATGTAAACATATCTGCGGAGAATGACGAAATTGGAACCTAGACGCCAAACTGTAACTGTTCTGCTACTATAGTGAACATTTCAAACATTTGTCAGTGGAGAGGCACATAGTTATGTCCATAGTACATTGAGTTTTATGTATGTGACATGTTCCTCAAATGTACATAGTCTGTGGGTCTGCGTGGAAATTAACATTACTCCAGTGTTGTTGGCAGTCGGTAAACTTTCCACACTGCCATGGTTCTCATGAGGCCTGCTGGGTGTTTAATCCACACAGGGTTATGAGTTTTTTCCAGGACATCTGCTCCCTCTCAGTTTTCTCCTGCCTGTTTCTGTGCCAGCCACCTCCCTATCTGTCCTTCTGCCTCACCTATTTTCCCATAATAAACTAATGAGCCACTGACTGAAGCTCTTCCCTGCCAGGCTCCAACCCCTGTGAACTGAGCTGCCTGGCCTTAGGTCACAACTTCTACTACAACTTTGGCCGTGTGCTTGATGGCACAGCCTGCGACAAGGAGCCCGGAGCGGTGTGTGTCAACGGACGCTGCCTGGTGAGTGGTAACAATACTGTATGTGTGTTTGGTGTGTGTGTGTACTGTATTCATGCAGTTGGTATTCATCTTATTTTAAAATAACCTTTTAGTTAAAGCTGCATTAAGTGACTTTCTGCCACTAGCGAGCAAAAGAACTCCACAACACACAGTCTTGACATTTTATTGCATATTGCAATCTTCCCTAGAGTTGTTATATCTGTATGTATTAGCAAACAATTTACTATTTGCACATCCACACATTCACAGTTAGAGTCATGTTTTTGTCTAAATAATACATTTAAATCCAATGTTCACTCTCTTTTTAGCTCTGTTTGGTCTCCACCAACTCCTGAGACAAATATCTGGATCCTTACCTGCTAAATGCTCCCCTATAGTTTTACCACCTACTCGATAATTTTGCTTGTTGATTGGCAGGTGTCAGAACCATACAGTATGTTTACCATAGAACCAAAACAAGCAGCTAAAATAGACTAAAATAAAAAGCTCTGTAGAGCTGCAGAGAGGGTTGATACATTTTTGTTGGTTCAAAAGGCCTAATGTGGCACCGTGTTTGATACAATTTAATGGAAGTACTATCTTGGTTCACACAGCTGTTAGCCCTCAAACACATTTATATTTCCCAACATAAAGTAGAGCAAAAAGTACTATAATATATGTTTATGTTATGCCCATCAACTTTTTTTAGATTTCTACAAAGCGTACCTTTTAGCTTCTTTTCATGGTTAGCAGCACAGACAATCAGCTTCTAAGTTCTGTGATTGGAGGTTTCTTACCAAAAATAACCAAAAGGCTCTTTGGAGCCATAGTTGACTTTTAATGTAAAATGGCTTGTAAGTTCTTTCTTTTTTAATCAATGAATCAGATATTTTCTTATACAGTTGTTCATCTGTTGTACTGATGATTCAACAAGAAGAGTTTCATGTCCATCCAAGGATTGGAAGTGCTCCAATTGTCAGGCATCTAACATTGTCTATGAGAAAATAAATGGGACTTTTACATGCCTGGATGCCTCCGACATCTGTTGGCTTGAAGCAGATTTTAAAATAAGGCTGGTTTAAGCCAAAGTTTCTCCCTCTCTCTCCTCTCTTCATTCCCACCCTGTTGTGGTATAAGCGATGTTGACCACTCTGACTGGAGCTCTCTGGAGAAGTGAACTCCATGCTGTGCGTTAGGACTAGAGTGCACTCATCAGTGTGGACTGCAGCCTTCAGTTAGCATTACAGCTCCGCTCAGCACACAGTCCAGAGTCCTGCTCGTACACCCAGCCTGTCCCCTTCTCACCCCTCTCACCCTCACACAGATGGAGATGCTTGGAAATGAACTTGTGTCCCTCGGGTACTGCAGCCCATGCAGATTAAAAACATACACACATAATACTCGTTAGACACATTTGCTACATGAGGGTACACACATAAGTTATTTTACACCACTGACAAAGGATTAACGTGTGTCTATGTTTACATATGTCTGTATTTATGTGTGTTTGTGTGTGTGTGTGTGTGTGTGTGTGTGTGTGTGTGTGTGTGTGTGTACATGCTAATGTGTATCGTGTGGTTTAAATAAGTGGATTTATGGACCGTTGACTCGGACATTGTCAGAACAGCACAGGGCCTGAAACAGGAAGCAGATGCAGCCTGCAGCTGGTGTGGAGGGCTGCAGGTCACACATCAGACTGCAGAACACATGGCTGGTTCGGACGCAGTGTGTATGTGGGTGTGTGTGTGCAGCGTATGTAGAATTAAGTAATTTTGCCTTGCCTTGATTTGCAATCAAGGCATTAATTTAATTATCTAATTCTATTTTCTGACAATCTATAAAATAGTTAGATATGGGTTCAAATTGCCAGTCACAGTCAATTACCAGAGGCAAAGGAGATTTCTTAAAAAAAAACAACTAAATGTGGTTTTGGTTTCATCATGCTGATGTTTAACAGACATAATACTTGCCAGTTTCACCATCTTAATTTAGCCTGTTAGCACTTTTTTTGTGTGTCATACAGAAGCCCGGCTGTGACTCCATCTTGGGTTCGAAGCAGCAGGAAGATGCCTGCATGGTCTGTGGAGGTCAAAACACCACCTGTCTGCACCACAAGAGTGTGTACCAGAGCAACAGCCTGGAGGCAGGTAGGATACACATACACACACACACGCACGCACGCACGCACGCACGCACGCACACACACACACACACACACACACACACACACACAATCATCATATTACGTCTACGAGGAATCAATTGCAGCAGTTTAGGACCAACACAATCTAATTCCAGGCCGTCTTCGTGTTTTTAGAGTTATTAGTCAATCAAGTTCAGTCAAGGAGTCATTGTTCTCTGATAAAGTGAACATTAACCACGGTAACAAACAAAACCTGTTGGCTGCCTTCCAGGAAGAAATTCAGGCCCTCTGAAATTACGGATTCGTTAAGATTTCAGGAAAGAGGGGGGAAAACACAGAGTTCTCCAGGCTCAAAGTCAAGGCTCCAAATGACACTCTGGCTCAGTGCCACCAAAACATTTCCTACCTTCATTAGTACCTGCAGTTCAGGGGCTAACAGGGTCTGACTGTTCACATTAAACATGTTGGGAGGAAGGAGGTTTTTCTCTGGTTTGGACACATATCCCCTAACAAAAAGCAAGAAAACTATTAAAAGAAGATGGAATACAAAGGCAGTATATCTGAAGATAAACAACAGGTTACCAAATATAATTGCCCAATATAATAAAATAGTATAATATATAACATTATAAAATAAAAAAATAAAATGTTGTAGATGCTGCTATGCAAAAATGAAACAGTATGCCTCATGGGATTGAAAATAAAACATTAAATGGCATTGTAAGTTGCATTTATTGAGTACCATTCAGTCAGAGACACTTCTGCCATGGAACTGATCATTATAGGAAAGGTTCTACAGTTTCAATTGGTGGAAAAGGAGGAAAACATGCAAACTTGTCAATAATAATGAAACCCAGCATGAGTTGGGAAATGCTAAGATATCTCCCTGTCCACTCCACCCAGGCAAATTACAGACACACCTGTGTCAAGAAGAAAATTGTTTACTTTATGCAAATGGAGGCAAGATTTGTCTGTAAACTCTGTACAGGTTTGCTGGAAAACAGTGCTAGAAAGTGATGCAGTGGTGTGCAAGAAAGTTCAGTCTTTACCTGCTGTGCAAAAATGACTGAAACAAACAGAAACAAAGTGCTGCTCAGCATAATGTCACGGAAATTAGTTAGAGAAAGTTGTAGGTTAATTATTTACAGTGTTTGCTAACCAAAAAGCTACTTGCTAGCTTGTAAAGTGTTGAAATACCCACAGCAACAAGTGAGAAGGTGCTAAGGCAATGTTGTGGGATTCTTTTGTTAGCGTTCCATTTTCTATTCCACTCATGTGAAATCCCACAAACCAGAGGCTTTAATGGTGTGTGTCAACTCTCTAGAGGCTGAAACTGAAGCTAAGTTAAGACAGGTGAGGAGAGATCCTATGCAGAAACCTGAACATTTTCAACATCATATATTAAACATTTAAAAATGTTCTGGTCTTCAGGTTTTGAAAAGTCAAAATGGTAAATAATTACTCAGATTGTGATGAAGAATGTGATGGATCGGGATACAACCACGTTGGCAGTGATATTGAAGAAAAGAAACTGTCAAGTCAGGACAAAAATGTCATTTTGATGAGTGCCCTGTGTTGCTCTCTGTTGAGAATGGAATCAAATGAGATATAACATCATGGAGACATGCACACACAGAAAGTACCCACCACCTCTGGCGTGCGACTTGGCTCTGTAACAGTGGCTTCCTCACACAGTTCTGTGTGTAGGCAGAGCAGAGCGCCAGCCATAACGGCTCAGACTGGGCAAGAAGAAACAGGCTGATAAAGGCCGCTTTGTTTGGGCGCCTTAACAACCTTGGGAGGTTTTCTCTCCTCCTGCAGCTGGAGGGAGAACTGATGGAGGGCGGTTGCCCGTCACAAGGTCAGATGCCGATGGCCTCGAGCTCATTGCTGCCCTCTGATGTCTTCATATAGCTGGAGCCCTGCACATGAACCTTGCGCATAGTTTTTCTCTAAAACGGGTAAGCAGGGGCAACCAAAGTTACGTGCTCTTCAAACAACGCAGTGAATGGAGTTCATCCTGCGGCTACGTTTCGCTCCAGAGCAGCAGGAGAACCATAGAGCTGTCCCAGCCTCTTTTTGTTTCGGTTTAGAAGTAAAATATTCCTCTGTGACGAATGGTTGTGTTTTCAGCTCATTCATACATTTTCTCTCTTTGTGCTTGTAATCCAGTCCTGTAAACCATTCATCTCAGTTAATCATTATCGACATTGTCGATTTTGATTTGTTTTATAATGCCAAAAAAATCAAGACTTGTATTACGACCTACAACCTGCCAGCGTTTGGCAAGATCTTTTCAAAAGAACATTAATAATCTGATTACTAATCCAGATTATTTACTATTAATTACTGTGTACCCAACCCTGAATATGAAGTGCACAGTATAAACCAAAACCCTGCAGCAATCTATTTAGTTTAAAGTGGCTGCATTTCTCAAACTACTGAACTGTAAAAATGGTACATTAAAATGTTAAGAGACGTGCAGCTGTTGTTGGAATGTGTCCACAATATTTCAAAGATCATTCATAAGTGTGTAGGAGTAAGAATCTATTATTAAATAACTTAAATACTCTCCATCTTCTGCAAGTTGTACTGATGTTGCATATCTCAATGAGTAGACCTGTCTGTCTACACTTATTGTATAATTGGCTTTACACAATTAAAAAAGTCAACCTAAATAAATCAAATGCTGTTTCTCAGAGGCGCCAATGAGTTTATAGTAACTACCTCAGGTGACGCCATGTTTAGGGACGTTTACATTGTGCAAAATCATAAGCACCAAAAGCAGACGTTGTGATGTTGAGGTATGACTATAATTACATGGTCTGTAATTATATGCAAACCATACGGACACCAATTGTAGATTCGGGCTTTATAGGAAAATTACAGTATTTTGCAACTTTTGTTGTATTTTTGCCGTTTAGGTTAATTTACATACTTTTAAATTGGCACAACATTGCGGTAATCACTATTATCATAGAGGTATCAAACATGAGCACAGCTGGAAACAGCTTCTCAATGGAGTCCAATGCAATCAAGAAAATAAAAGACTTAAAACTGCTCCAGTCATTCAGTATTGTAAGAGACAGAGTTTTTAAAAGAACTGTCTGTATTGATGCAGCAAAGGCCAACTTTTGGTCCCTAGAATGGGGCAAGCTCCACAATTACCATAATGCAACTTGTTGGCGTCTTTCTTACAGAATGTCTACACATCATCACGACAGCAGCGCGTTAGCAGAGCTGCAGTAGTATGAAGTAGCTTTAGTCCATTTGTCACATGTTTGACACGCATTTGTGTCTACACAGGATGCGTTCAAGTGCAGTACTGAGTGTAGGCCATCTATATTTTGGCAGCACTGGAGCCAAACACAAAACACCTGTAGTAATTATGCACATAAATGTGAAGAAAATAGACTTGAAGCATAGAAATATGCTTTTATGCATGTATAGTATAAAACGGTAGCCATTAGAGAGCCTGTGTAGACAGCTGTGTGTATGTTCATCAAATGCACACAGACTTGACAAAGCTCCCCCAGAGCAACAGAAGACATAATACAGCTGATTGTTACGAACCATGTAGTAGTAAATGGGTGGAGTGCCCATTTAACAACAAAGAGACTGTATATTTAACTTTTCATTCTGTTTGACCTCTAAGTTGCTTTAGGTCACATCCCAGAGTCCCAGTTAAACAAAACACTGGTGCGCGTTCAGTCAACCTGCAGATTGAACCCAAAATTGTCTGCATCTGCAATGCAACAGTCTTATGCGATTACCTGTACTAACTTATGTTTCAAATAACCATCTGCGGCCATCTTTTCTCTTATTGGCCTCATTTGACCTTGTTGTAAAGCTTTCAGTGCAGCATGTGTGTCCCATTGTAATAAACGGACCTATTTTTTATCATGAATCATAAATTAGTTGACAAAAGGGGACACAAACATTAAAACCAAGCCTCTAACTGAGTGTCTCTGTCTGCCAGGCGGACCTTTCGGATACAATGAAGTGGCCATGATACCAGCTGGAGCCACTCACATCCGAGTCACTGATAACAGCAGGAATTATCTAGGTAAGATTCAGCCAGTCGCGCGTGCGCACGCACGCACGCACACACACACACACACACACACACACACACACACACACACACACACACAGGACACCTGGCCTGCTGTGTATATCAGTTTCAGCTTTCTGCAGAAGATCTTGTGTCACTGACTCCATCGCTGCATTGCAAATCATGCACTTTAAATTCATTCTTAGATTTTCTATTACTTCCTCTCCCCAGTGACAGGAGGGGCTCAGCAGTCCCATCTGGTCTCTGTTTTCCAGGCAACATAATAACCAAGGGCATCTATTCTCATCCTTGTTTATAAGACCAAAATAAAACAGGCCCCGAAATGGTACACTGTGATCTTGAAAGGGATGCTTGTAAAGGCTTTATCTGACGAGTGGGGCAAGACAGGTGAAGGTACTTGTTTCTATTTCACGTCATGGAAAATCTGTCTGCCAGCACTAAGGAGGGACAGCTGCCCCCAGCTGGCATATTTCTGTTTCTGTTTACCTCAACATGGCATTTAGAAATATTTAACTCACAACACTGAATAACACCAAACCTTCCCTTCCTTCCTTCCTTTCCATTACCATCTTCCCATCATCCAGCGCTCCAGAACGGTCGCTCCCAGTTTGTGATCAACGGTAACTGGAAGATCAGCATTCCCGGTGAGTACACTGTAGCTGGGACGAAGCTGCTGTACCGGCGCTCTGCAGACACCTGGGAGAGCTTCGAGGTACCAGGACCCACCCTGGAAGACCTCCATCTAATGGTGAGAGTTCCAAGATACTAGGCCAGTTTGGTCATCAGCAGCAGCTTTTTGTTGACTTTGCCTGTTTGCAATATCTGTATTTTTACATTAAAACCAGGCCTACTTTGTTGAGGTCACTCTGGTAAGTCTGTTTTATCACAATCAACCAGTATGACGCCTTTGAGCCAGGCAGGCACCAAAACCATTAAAAGATAAACACATCATGCTTTCCTAGATTGTGCAATATACTGTTATATTGTCATTAAACATTTCACAGGGTAAGTAAAACATCAGGTTTAAATAAGTCATTGATTGTTTCCATTCAGGTTGTGTGCAGGTATTTCACAAACAGACCAGGCTCAGCTCCCAAGCAGCTGTTTACTATTGCTTCCACCTGAGATACTGTAAGAGCTGTTGCAAGTTCTGTAAAACACTGGTGGTGGTTGTAAGCATCCTGTTCCTCCTACAGAATGACTACAACAGCCATGACTTCTTCCTGGGGGGACTGGTGCTCGGATTGATAGACTCTTAATTTGTCCTAGAACTCTTGTAACCCTAAATCTAAATCCAAGGGGTTAATCTAAATCTTTAAGGTTAAGACGACCTTTACCTCAAGTAATGTTAATGGTTTGTTATGTGTCATCCATTTAGTTGCCATGCCTTTAGGATTAGGAATAGGTTGTAACACTAACCCATAGGATTACAAGAGTACAGGGACATATTATAGGCAATGGACACCTGGACCTCCTGAAAACCTCTGTAGAGCACAGAGAAAATAGTTCAAAGGAAATTCTTGACCTTGGAAAAAGTAATTCCAAGTTCTCCACAAGACAAAACAAAGTCACTACAAGACTTATTATATATACAATAATGGTATCAGGGCTGAACAAGGCATCTTTTCATGTATCGTGTTGGCTACAATGAACCCAATCAAATGCCGATCATTTCCTTAAACCCTTTTAAAGGTGTCACAGCCCGGCTCAAAGGTAAGTGACAAAAAAGGAGAGCACACATAGTCTGCAAAGAATAATACAATTTAATGAGGTAAATTTTACAAACGAAAGACAATAAGGTCAGACATTCAACCCAGGTCCAAAAATGCCATAACCGAACAGCCGGCCAGAGCCAGGAGAGGCAGGAGAGGCAGGAGAGGAGAGCGAGGTGATCTTGAGGAGCTGCTTTTAAGGACTCCTCTCCCAGCCAGCTCTGGTGTGTTGCATTAGTAACCAGTACTCAGCTCCATCCACAGCCAACAAGAAACAGACAAAGAAAGGTGCCAAACTGAGACCATCACAAAGGACTTGGATCAAGATCAGAGCCAAAAAGAACTTGATCAATACATCTCTACTATACAACACAATATTAGATAGTACGATTGAAAGCTCCAGAACATTGCTAAAACACCTTGTGGTGATATATACTTTATGGGATTTTTCTTCAGTACTATATAAATGTTGATGCATGCATTTGCAAAGCTCACTTTAAGGTAAAATAGGAAGGCAAAAAAGATTCAAAACCTTTCCGGGCCTAGATGTTTCCATGCTGTGCTTGTGTGCAGGTGCTGGCGACAGACAGAAACCCAGGGATCGAGTACGAGTACTGGTTGCCACCAGACCAATACGCCCTCCACCATGGGAGGAGGAGTCCATTGCGTCAAGCTCACCACACTGCTAACTACCTCCCCTGGGATCAACTCACCACCACCACCACCATCACCTGGGCTCCTCCTGTCACCACCCAACCCCACTGGTGTAAGTACTTAAGTATATTCATAGATGAAAGCACGAGTTAAAAGGAATAACCAAAATCTACGTTAATAAATTATTTAATCAGTCAAAACTCCATTGAAGTTGGGAAGCTGTGTTTAAACAGACAATAAACAATGTTGCATGAAAAACACACTTCCTGGATATTATTTCATCAACTCACCAACAAGGCAAGGCAACAACAGTCTCTAGGCTACTGAGACCAGTAGCAAACAGTCCACTGCCAGAACTTTGTTACTGTGGAAAAAAGTCGGATTGTAAAGAGGGGAATACTGGACCTTTGCTTCTGTGTAAAGCACTTAGACAAAGCATCAGGAGCATGGACAAGCTGCACCCTGTGGAGTAAATTGTTGGACATCTTCATATGTCAGTGTTATCAGCAGTTTGGAATAAGACTGAGATAGAAATTGGCAAAGAACTTTGTGGCTTTCCTATACTCTTTAATGAAGTTTAAATTGACACATGTTTAGTAGATGTTGACTGAGCTTTAATTCCAAGGTGAACAACTCCACTAAGAGAGAAGTATTAACATTAGCAGATGAGTGTGTTTAATTGCCTGTACATGAGTAGTCTGCAGCAAGAGCATTGTGATATTATTATACACTGATCTCGATCATATGGAATGAGCTCCCCGTACATTGCACAGGTGTCTTCTGTCATGCACAAATAAGAATGGAAGTTGTCCAGAACTAACAGGTGTCACAAACTAACAGGAGAGTGAGGGAAATGTCAATCAATCACGCTCTGTATACGCCCAAAGTCCTGAGAGTTGGAGCAATCAGGCACAGGTGAAAACACCTGCATGGGGGACAATGGGTTAAAAATAATCCCTCCTCAGGTCATTTGCTTTAAAAGAGTTCATCTGCAGGCTGACCTGGTTGCTGAAGCTGAGGAATGCAGCTGGATTATCTTTCATGATAAGCCTGCAGTACACGTGCTGAATCTCTCCTTAAATACTCACATTTGCATGGAAATCTGCATGCAGCATGAAGACTTCGGTCTGAGTTTATCCAATATTGTAATAAATCCAAGTAGCGTCTCTGGTTATACGTTCCAGCTGATGGATCTGTAGAATAGTGTAGTGATTGTTTGTAAGATAGAAAGGTGAACTTCCCAGTCGCATGCTTTTTCAAGTTGAGGAGGACATAGTCAAGGTAGAAGGACTAGGGAGTGCCGAGTTATGTATTTTATCCACAAATGATGCAAAATATTTGTTTTGTAATGCCATTTTTATGTGCAATTGAACTGTTTACACACTACACATTTTTGAGAGAGGTCTGCAGCTTCATTAGAATCAGCATTTCCTGTTTTCTCTGATCTGTTGTGCAACATGGTGAACTGAAGAGCTTTAAAGTTTATTTTTGACAGAAGGTGGTCTGAGTTACTTATTGGTACTAATGTCGTTGCATGGCCATTAACTGAATCCAGAAGTCTTGCAGTTGCAGATCTTCCAAACTAAAAATAAACCGCAGCAAACAGGGCCAGACTAAGTGATACGTTTGAAGCCAGGACACAATATATGTTTTTACCATCCAGAGTTGAAGAACACCTTCATCTACTTGCTTCTGGTCGTTGTCAGAAATGTTCAAATGCAAATTTGAAATAATTTAATTAATTCACTTAGTCCACTCAAAAATTCACTTGAAAATATGTATAATCCCCAAATGTTTGACAACAGTGTGTGCGCGATTTGTGTCTAGCAGTTTTAAGGCCTGTGAAGCCACCACGCCAACCTTCCCACCACCGCCCTCACCAGCCCATCCTGCCACGCCTGGAGCGGGAGGAGAACCACAGAAACCTCCTGCCTCAGCCCTCACCTGGAAGTATGTTCAACTCAACCCACCCTAACCCCAACCAGCTAACTCCACCTAACCATGACCCAATAAACAATATCAACCTCTATATTTAACTCCCAATAAGAAAGCAAAGCATGCATTTTATTCAACCTGTGAAGGTATTTTACAAGGTTTTTGTATCATTACTATATTTGTGAGTATTTCTGAGTGAGTTTGGTTAATTAATTGGTTAACAATTAACAATTGGTTAATTGTGCAGGGAATTGTGGGAAATGTCAGCGGGTTAAAGGTCGAAGGGAACGGCAGAGACAGTATTGCAAGAAGGACTTTGGTGAGTCTGAATTGTTGCTTTGCTATTTTAAATAGCTTGTGACAGAACGTTAAATCTAACATGTAAATGCAGAATCTTATTGAACTGTCTCTGTTTCCTGTTAGTTTTCCGGGGCAAAGTCCTTGGAAAGCTGTACAGAGGCGAGGAGACACGTTATGACGTCCAGATCATCCACACCTACCGGAACGCCTTCCGCCTGGAGCACCGGGAGTTCTTGTGGGTCCCTAATGTGTGTGACTGCCCTCACCTAGAGGAGGGGAAACAGTATATACTGATGGTGCGTCGTCACATTAACTATGAGCACACGCTGAACCGTATTCTGCTGGAGGAAGACAGCTACGTGGTGCCATACAGACCCAGAGAGGATGAGCTGCTGCAACCGCTCCAAAGACTCTGCAGCAACAGAGGACCCAGGCAGCCAGAACTGAGGGGACGAGTGTAGGTGTGTGTCTGTGTGTGTGTGTGTGTGTGTGTGTGTGACTGAAGCTCATACTGAAGCTTTGTTCACTTCCAATGTTTCATTTCTGGGCCTTCAAAACATCGTCAGGCTCCATGTGGTGGGCTGATGAATTCCAGAGTGGCATCACTGGAGAGAAACGACAGTCGGATCGTCGACAGACAGTTTCAACCTCATTTGAAGCTCACCACATTAAGAAACCAAAAAGACATTTATTTAAAAGCCTGACCAGCTTACTGTTCCACATAGAGCACTTTAGGTGGATGCTTGTGCCCACCTTTAAACACATACCAAAGAGAAGAACATTGACTGAAATGGCCTTTTTGTTGTTGTTTTTCCACAGCTATCATTTCATTTGTTTATATTGTATTTTTGTGTGTGTAAACTTAAAGGAAAAATCCTCCACTCAAATTCTTAAATCTCATCAGACACCATTTGGACTTTGGTGTCTGCAACAATCCTCATTTCTGGGGATTGTTGCAATAAATTATTTGATTTGACTCATCGAGATATTTACAGCAGCTCAGCAAAGCAGCAAACGTTTCACCAATCTAAAATATCAACAGTTACAGAGCGAGACCGTCTTTCTAGAGCTGCCATAACATAAACCTAAAGTATCATTAAATGATGCATGAGACTCTAGTGTTTCTATGCTGAGGAACATTGAGGATATCATTTAAATAAAATACCATGTGATTCAGCTGCTCTTCCCACGTTAGAACTGTATTTATCTAGAGTGACGTCGGCTCTCTCTTTTTATTCTGTTATTAACGGGCGCAGACTAAATGCCTCTGGACGCAATTAGATAGACCCACAACCAATCAGCGCAACAAAAAACGTAATAAAACGCTGAGCAAAGCCTGTTGGAAGTACGACAAACACATCTATCTTATCAAGAGCTTTAAGTGCAGTTGTTTGTTCTTCATTTAGAGAAAATATACTGTAGTTTCACATTGACAGCAGATTCAGAAAGTTCCACATCAGCGGCAGCCATCTTACAAAAATGCCTTAAAGGTGCTCCTCTATACAGTCATCTTATCAAACCTGCCCCTGCAGATAAACTGTTGTAATTGGTCGGCTGGAAATCTGGAGGAATTGGAGGGGGACCAGACGCATCGACCAGAGCAAACAAAACATGAGTTCCCAGATTTGTCTTATTCCCAGGTTACTATTTTTCTACTATACTAATACTACTAAGATTCTAACTAACATTTTAATATTACATTCTATCAGATTCTAACTCTGTCACAGGCCGTTGTCTGTCCTGCAGCTAAATGCAACAAGCTCAGGTACATTTTCTTAAAAGGCATGTTGGAAATGTAGGAAATCAGAATTAAACAGTGGGAAAATTAATTTACCAAATACCAAATTACAACATGCAATCGGGGTGTAGAGGTGGATTTTTCTTTTAGTTTTAACTCAAGATATAGTAACAACGTATTGCTTCACAATGTATTTATGTATAAAAAAATACGCTTAAATCATAACACATCGCTTGTGTGTCACTTGCTTAATGTCTTTCACAGTGTCTGTGTTGCTCCTTTGTGGTATTAATTTTTGTTAAATCAGGTCTGCTTCACGTGAAAGAGATTATGAAATATACAGTATTTTATTGTGTGGCACTGGTTAGCTACAAATATACTAAAGTATAATTTGAATATAATTGTTTTGAGAAAATGGCCAAATAGTAATAACTTCTGTGCCTTGTATTATGCATTTTGAAATATAACATTTTCTCTCAAACCTCATCTATATGTGCCAAAAGGATTTCTTTGTACATTCGTCCATAGAGTGTATGGATGATAAAGACGCACTCTTCTCAATATAAAGTTACTGTAGATGGTCACAATTTTCCATTTTGCTATTTATCACACTGTTTAACAAACCAGACATGAGAACAGCAACATTTGTAAAAAAAAAAACAAACAAACAATGTATTTACAAAAAAGCTTCACATCTAAAACAAACACTACATTAAACTGCAGATACTAAAACTATATATAAACTATATATATATTGACCGAGCCAGATTACTGCTCATTAAGTGTAGTGAAGTCATCACAGACACTCGGCTCAGTGTCCCTTCAGTAGAGAGTTGTAGAAACAAGTCCCAGTTTTCAACATTAACATCTTAGGAAAGAGGGGGGGGGGGGGGTATTTTAGATCCACAACACAGTTCACCTCAGCATCTTACAGACATGACTACTTTATCTGAAGGCATGAGACAGAAAGCATCTATCCCTTCTGGAAGTCAGTTTAGTTGTTGTTTTTTCAGCACTCTTGGTTTAAAGTTTTCTGCAAAACACAATGTAAACAAGAATCAATCTGGACATTTTTTATGAATTTAGAAGTAAATGATGGCTGTAAAGCAACATAAAGTGAGCATGCGACTTGTTGTCAAAAGTCAACAGTGAAGTGTTTTTGCCCCAACTGAACAAATATCTTGTGTTGAACTTTGAAGAACATCATACATTTCTGTTTAGCTGCCTCTCAGTTGCTCTGTCAGACCTTCTGTCACTGAGCATTTCAAAATCAATCTTGCGAAAAGATGCAGAGAAAGAGGATCTGTTATCCCCCACTACTCTGGACACTTCAGGTTTTATTTTAACACGTGAACAAATCAACCTTTGGCTTTGGGATGGAAACAAGAACCAACCCTGTAGCTGCCTCATTGACAGGCAGAGGAGACCAAGTTCATAATTGACTGACAGGATGCTATTGAATTGGTTTTGTCTGTACATTTCCTGGTTTGTAACTGTTAGCACTAAATGAAATAAAGTTCATTTATTCTAGCTACAGTGTGAATTCCATTCATTGTCATTCCAGCAGCTGATTTCAAAAAGTGGATTGAGTGTGGAAACGGCGTTCAGCTAGCCTGGCTCTGTCCAAAACTTATGAATGTGCCACCTCTAAAGCTCACAAATTAACATTTTATGTTTTGTTTGTTTAATCTGCACACAACAGAAATGTGGTTGTTTTACATAGCTTGACACTGCCAAGTCAGACGACTAACGGCTTTCTTTTTTAGGGCAGAATAAAAAAAGCAAATTGGGATCTGTGCCTTTCTAGCAATATTACAGCAAATATCTAAAATCCCTCCTCTGTTATTATATTAAAAGTCTAAATACAGCCAAAAATGTCAAATAATACTAAATAAAAGAGTAAAAATGTATAAATGTATCCATCTTTACACCTACGTACTGTAATTCCCACATTATACAGAGTGAAAGTTCACCCTCTCTGATCCCTTTGGCAATTCATACTGTAAATGTGTTTCCAAACCACTGTTAGTGGTGTCCAGCCTGTGACATCAGGGCTTCATTCAGTTCTTCACATATCAACAGGGCACTGAGCATTGAGCCCTCTGATTGGTCCTTCTCACGGCACTGTGAGTCTTTGACCCCTGACCCCTGTGACCTCCATTCCTGAAAATCCACAGCGGGGAGTCTGCGAGTCATCTGACCTCTCGCCCACATCACGCCCTGTCCGCCTCCCTCCAGCCTGCCCCCTCGCAGAGAGTGTCAGACGGTGACAGAGACGTGGCGGGAGGATCCTGAGCGGCGTTTGATGCGCGAGCGGCGAGGTCTGGATTCAGACTGGCAGCTGCACAGAGGGCCAAGTAGCAGCCAGAGGTAGAGGATCACGCAGGCCCAGCACGATGACATCTTCACCCAGAAGGTAGACCAGCTGCCGTGGGTGAAGGTGGTCTCCAGCACTGCTGACTCATAGCTAGAGGAGGACAACACAGTTTAACTCCATGCATTAAAAAAAATGATCAGGATGAGCTGAACATTATGTTTCAGCATTATACTTTTTTTAAAGTATATATTTTTAGATTTTTGCCTTTACTTGAGAGACTATCGAGGAGCCCCCACTATTGACTATGCTTGACTAAGAGAAAAACTGCAACACCCTTCCCACAATATCTCAAAGTAATTCAACAATTTTTATGAAAAATAAATAATTAAAAGTGCAGAAAGAATTTAAATGGCCCCCCCTTTCAATGTAAACCATAATAAGTTAAAGGGATAGTTTTTTTCATATAGCCACAAAATCACACAAAGGAAATGAAACAATGTAACAAAATATTAAAATATTCCAGATATTTCTTTTTGTTTTGTTATTTTATATGGAACATTTAATTTTTTTTACTTTACTGTAATTCAGCTTTCTGTTAAATTACAGAATAAAGTGAAGAGAACAGATGATGTTCAATCATTAAAAACCCTCCCCAACTCTCCCAGAAAGTTTTTATTACCCTCTCTTTGACAAAAAACAAAACAAAAACATAACCCTCCACTTTTTCTAATGAACTTTTCTAATTAAGGTCATACAATCCTGTAGAAATCGCAAAGAAGTCATTAACTGACCTGAACCAGTTAGTGAGGGTCATCATGACATACAGAGAGGCCAGGAAGAAGACAAAATGGAAGAAGAAGTAGCTGTAAGCCACTCTCAGGGTCTCATTGTGAATGACCTTCTGACAGCCTTTGTTCTCATCATCAAGCACAAACTCCTCCTCAGCTGAAAAAAATGAATTTACAAGTGAGAACGTCTCTCATCAAAGCTCAGAGCTGGAGATGCAGACACTTTCAACAACAGATGGAGGAAATGACTGCGTTTTGTAAAAGAAAAAAAAAACCATGACAGTGTATTGTGGCTAAGACTGCACAAACATATAACTCAATTTTTAAATGTGCTGCCCATCCATTATTTTAGATTCTTTTGAATAATAGCACACACTTGTTGAGGATGCTACTTCAGGGTGAGGGTAAAAATGTGCCACCCCCAAACGATAAAGAACGGTTTTCTCTCATAAAAGCTGCAGCTCCTCTAATGGCCACAACATTTGTTTCCAAAGGATGTAATAACTTCTTTCTTTATGTTCAAAAATAATTATAAAAATGTGTCAAATAATACATCTTGTGGAGTTTTTTTGTAAACAAATTAAGTTTAATTTCAGTGTTCATCACCAAAATGCATTGTGTGCATCCTTGAGGCCAAACAAATGTGCTGAATACATTTCCTCCCTCATGAAATATGTGCAAAGCTGTTTTATGTTTAAAATTGTGCATGTTTACATGCATGTACTAACTAGCATTTTTCTTCCACTCATAAAAACATTGCTCCATAGCACTACTATTGGCCAGATCTCCACAGGGTACTAACAAGCTGCCATTAAAGGCTTAAAAGGCTTTTATTATGTAACATGTTTGGTTGATTGACAGGAGGTTCAGCCATGGCAGCTGCCCAGATGTCAGCTAATTATCTAATTACTGTGAACAGGAACCTTTAGACACTTTTAGGACGTTTCATCACAGTCAGTAGGTACAGTACCAGGCAAACATTTGACTGGTACTATACATGCTTATGTCCTTTTGATTGTATCATTTGTCCTGGTCTTGTTTGTTTGAATTGCACACAGATAAGATCCAGTAATGAGTAGAAAACGTAAAGTTGTAACTCACACCAGAGTTTGAATTGCTTGGAAACTAAGCTTCATGCTTTGTGTCATAATTTAAACTGATTTCCCTCCAAATACCAACTGAATGTAGAACTATTGATCTCCTGCTTGTCTTGCGTAGTGCTTTATTGATTTAAAAACAACACAAACTGCATCAGGACAAACCTTCCTCTTCCTCGGGGCAGCAGAAGCAGCAGGTGGCTTTCTGGAACTCATAGCGGTAAACCTTGATCATCCAAAAAGGACCAAACACCTCTGCCAGGTAGGAAGCTTCGTTACTGGGGGGAAATAAAATTTGAACAAGTTTGTCACCACATAATTCCTCCTTTTAGAGATTTAAAAGTAAAGATATTTTTGTTATTGTACTAATTAATTGATGTGTCTGTAATCTATATATAAAGTGGATTTTATTGTTCTATCATGGTGTGGTAATGATTGCAACTTTTCTGTAAATATTTATATACACTACCGTTCAAAAGTTTGGGGTCACCCAAACAATTTTGTGTTTTCCATGAAAAGTCACACTTATTCACCACCATACGTTGTGAAATGAATAGAAAATAGAGTCAA
>JAVQJD010079974.1:0-101131 GCA_036023655.1 Nannoperca australis
ATACTTAATTCATATAATTGAATTAAGTACACTGAGTAGTTGTACCTTCAGAAAATATATTGGCTTCTTGTAGGAAGGGATGGGCATCAATTGAAAATGCTTCGATATTGGTGCCAATATCATAATAAAGTTTTGGTAACAATACCAAGTTGCTACTTTTTTTCGTTACCTTGATTTCAGAGATTTTAACAGGTTTTTCTATAAAACCCTTTTTTTGCATGTAACAAAAGATAATAGTTTCAAGAACTTACAAGTAAAAACATTTTTATTGAAATCAGGTACTATTTGATCAAAGAATTAATAAACAGGATCACGGATCTGACCAGACATTTGATGCCAATTAGGTTAATGGACATACAGATATAAACATCTGACATTAATACATTTTCTCTGTAATTTTGGCATTCAGGGAGCTGGAGCTGTCATCTATGTCTGGACCTTTTGAAAGACAAGGCATCCATATACCAGAACCAGAACGCCCCACCATCGTGATGGCCGCCCCCCCTCCCCGCACACACTCAGCCGTCCTGCAGCAGTATGGTTTACCCTTCACCATAGATGATAAACTCCCCTGACGAGGTGGCTGCGGAGGGATTGTGTTCAGAACAGACAATGAATTGTGAAAAGGGAAGTATCCCTTACCAAACTGACGTCACTTAGCTTCAAATATGACTGTTGCACAGTTCCAAGCTCAGATTCAGTCCCATCGATTTTTATGTTCACCTCTTTGCCACATAGCCAATTATAACAGTACTGAATTTCAACAAGATAAACAGCATAAATAGCCAAAATCTGATTTCCTGTTCAGGTTTTTTACATATGCGCCTGCACAAAGTTGCTAAAACCTTTTCTCTATCCTGCAATGTACTGATTTTATGACAAGTGCAGAAATAGGGCTTGGAATCAAGTAGCATGCCAATGCTTGCTCATTGTGAAAAGATTTTATAATATTTATATATTTCTATGGTATATAATAGTGTTAAGTATGTACAAATTGGAAAAAAAAGAGTGGTCATGTAATTGTGTTTTTATTAGTTCCCACCTCATCATTATGGAAATAGCTACAACCACGTGCTTTAATGGCACTGCTGATATTTGTCAATTCACTTGATAGTCAAAGGGATCTGCTGAGTCTGTAAATGATTTTCCATCTCATCCACTGACACACATATAAACTTAAAACAGGACCGAACAAGTTCTCGTCAAAGTGGCTCCAAAGGCTGATGGCCTTCAGGGATGGCAAGTCAGACTTTAATGCAGTGAACTCGTTTGTGCTGGTGACTGACTGAGCTGCTCTGAGCTCAAGAGGATGCGTGAAGACGAAATAATGTGTGTGTTCCATTCAGGCTTTGGGGCCTTTTTGACAAAACTGGCGGATTTTAATTCTGGTCTGAATGCAGAGACACAGGCACACCTGGCCTCTGACAGATTGATATGATGATGAGGAGGATGATTCCAGTTGAATTTAAAAAACAATCCCACTTGCATTATCAGTCAGGTAAAGGGATAAAGGCCTCCATCGCTGTGTTCTAGCAGTTTGCTGATCATGCACCATATCCAATATCTGTTGATGATGCAACACCACTAGATTATTTTAATGTAATTGTGGACTATGCGACCTTGCAGACAGTCACTTGCTGACAATGTTAAAGCAATATCAAAGCTCCAGTAGGATGCTGGGATGACAGCGACTCAGGGCAGAGTCAGTTAAGGCTCTGTTGGCAGATAATGTGTTCGATACTGTACATTTTCTCTCTCAGAAAATGCTATTACAGAGAAGGGACTGTGGCAGCAATTACTGATGGCTCTGTATTGTAGTAAAGAGATTATATTGTGTATATGTATAGTCCTATGGAGAAACCGCTCTTTTTGTCAATGCTTTCTTAGTTTTATTATGCAATGGTTTCTCTCTGTGGCAAGGCTAAACGTCTTTCTGAACTGCTAAAGCAGTTACTTTACCTCATACAGAAACAGTATTTAAAGGGTTGAAACATGGTGTTGATAGATGGGACAAAGGTAGTGGGATGAATAGTAAAGACAGCTGCAGTGTCTGCTTCAATAACTGCATATTCTACAGGTAAACCAGTGCATGCTCAGTAATTGTCTACACTCATATGCTACATAGTTGTCTCAGCTTTGGGTCTGCAAAGGTGTTATGGAAGTGGTGTAAAATAAATTAACCATGCTATCATGTCATTTCAGTAGCCAACTAACAATAACTAAAGCATTACACAAGTACATCTTGGTTTATTTTCTCATCACGTTTAAACTTAGTTATTTAGAGACAGTGGTTACTAGAATATTTAGCTGGTTGTTTTTGTATACATGGATGATGGTTGCATATCTGGTGTACGGGACATTTTGGGACTTAAGTGGAAATTGCTTTCTAGTTAATCCTGTGATCCAAGTCTTAACTGAGCCACTCTCAACCAAAGCTCTAGACAAGATGCAAAGCTCATAATGTGATTAAGAGGCAAATTCTGGAACTGCACCTTCAACACTGAATGGTTAAGTAGTGATGGACCCAGTATCCACAGTCTAAGATGAACTCAGAAGAACAAGTCCACTGTTGTCATTATAATAAGATATCACTTTTTTTATTAGATTACAGTTTTCTGGTCTTTAGCTTTGGGAGAGATTTGTTCACAACAGCAAATAATGTTTAAACCAAGATCATAGGTTTACATAGTAGGTGAATTCTCTTTGGGTGGACTTTCATTTGGATTGTGATGGAATGTTTTATTGTACGAAATTTGTTTTCAGGAAAATAAAATACTAGGCACTATAACGGCACTTTTTTTTGTCCTCAGAGCATTTCATAACTTCTGATAAATGAATGATGCCTTTAAATGGATAGAAATAGAGAAATCTTAAAAGTACACTGAGAAGATGCCCTTTTTGTCAAGATATGCTAGATTTGAACTAATTCATAGCGTGTCCATTTGTAATTACACATCTGAGCATGCAAAAATGATGTGGAGTTCCCCAAGGCTCCATTCTGGAGCCTCTTCTGTTCAATGTCTACGTGATCCCACTATCCCAGATTTTGAAAACCTGGATTATGAATTGCCTTGTTATTAATAGGTACAGATAAACCTGTCTACAGGAACATTTAAAATAAAAAATGTTTTCCCATGTTTCACAATTAAATAAATGGGCATAAATAAATAAAATTATCTGCAATTTCGCATCAACACATTTTTGCTATCTGTCAAATCTTTTAAATTTTTATACAAAAAAAAGTATCAACCACTTACAAATAACCTTTCTGTATTCCAAAATATAAAAAAAAATATGAATGTCAAAAGGCTTAAGTGCAGACAGTGCATGACATATAGAGAAACCCCAGGGAGAAGATTTGCGAATGGAGCAATCTACATAATATTACTATAAGTATTATACTGTAGAAAAACTGCAGAGTAGAAAAAAAATTAATTAAAGAGGTGTGTTTTTTCTGGCTTAATCCATTAGATGGCAGTCATGGACTAAACCATGTCCACTTTCTAATCGTTCAGCTGCACCGCCATCCATTTACTATCACTGCTACCCACAGAAAACAACAGGTGACAGAGATGAATTGTTATTGCACAGTTTTTTATTGGACTTGAGATACAACAGTCTTCTATGATCCAACACGACCTCTAAGCAATAAATTTCAGCTCTAAAATATCTTCTACCTCCAAACATCACAGCAGATTAAACAGAACATTCTTTGAGTGTTGTGAAACCACAACAAGTAGTACCGGAGTTCAACCGTTTGGTTTGGTGCAGTTGCGTCTCTCTGTAGCCATGACTATAGCATATTGAGATTACAGCAGAGACTCCCAACAGCCAAGTGAAAGAACATGTTCGCATTACAAACTGCTGTAAGTCATTTCCTGGCAAAACAATGAGTTACTGATGGCTGAGGATGTTTAACAAGGATGAAGATAGTGAGGATATTCAGACAGTTTCTACCTCAGAGAACGCAAAAATAAACTAAGAAGGGAACATTTATTTTCACCATTGATTGATCTGTCGATTGCTTTTCCAATTGATTATATTGGTCAGTCCAGAAAATATCATCTTTATTTCCCCAAAGGCTGTTTTGCTCGACTAACTATCCCAAAGAGAAAAGCAGCAGATCTTTACAACTGAGAAGCTGTAACTAGTGAGTGTTAAAGACGTAATTGTTGATTGTCGTCTAAAACAATTACTCAACTAATCATTTCAGTGCTAATTAGGAGTTCTCTGGACAAGCAGTAGGTATTGTAACAAGCTACCTGCAAGTGCTCAAGTGTATCTTCTGTGATTTTATATTTGGGACATTTCTAGAATAATTATCACTATCGTGCTGACATTTCAACATTGCGTTCAAATTTGAAGCAGCCATTCTTTAAAACATTTTATTTATTTATTGAAACCTGTAAACGGGAGGTTCATTTTGCGTGTTTTCCCTTGCATGAAATAAGGTCTCCTACCTTATTATGAATCTTGTCATAAATCATCATACTGAAATTAAAGCAAATCTTAGTGTTGAAAAGATATGAAGACAACTGCAATTAAATTCATAAACGGAGTTCTAGTCTCACATCACAACCTTCACATTCCACTAAACAAACTGACAAACTAAGCATTCATTCGGTTACAGTAATTCACAAATAGGGTTACATTATGTTTGTTTTTTTAAATATCAAAAACACCACAAAACTAATCTCTGTCAGACATTCATTATTGTAAAACTGTGAATTATTTAACATTTACAAACAGTAAAAAGTATTGTCAAGTATACATTTATATTAATTATACAGCCATTTGAAAAAACAAAAGACAAAAGAAATTTGCTCAGATCCCTTTGGTGGAACATTTAGTTTTGAACTCATCATATTATCTGAATGAGTCCAAAATGTTGTGTTTTTACTTAAATTTCATATAAAGGCAGCAGGTAAATATGAATATGGAATATGCTGCATTATTTGCCATACCACACACACAAATACAGTACATGTATTTGTATCATGTTTCTGTCCTGATATGAGTGTTAAAATGTTCCACCAAATGGAAATAATCTCATAAAATGTACAAGAAACAATACAGACATCGATTGTCGTACCTAAACGTGAAGTATTACAACTAACCTGCACTCAAAGTCATTAAAGTTTGTGACACTCAGATGCTCATTATATATTAGATTTCATAGTAATAAGACCTCTAAAAATACTGTAACACTAGGTTAATCTCTTTACGTACATTATGCTGTACCAATACTCGCTTATAAGCAGTGAGGCAAAATAGTCAAAATATTGTCACATCAATGTGCATTTTCATATCAATGTTTCTATTCTAAAAGTCTTCTGACACATACATGATGTCCTTTATTGTAGGAGTAAAGTAGCTCACCGTCTGTTCAGTGGTTCTTCGCTGTAATTCAGTTCTGCCTTCTACATCTGAATGCATGTAAATATTTCTACACTAATGGTAAAGTTAGTTACGGTGTACATTCAAAACATACAAGCCAACCTTAGGCCAACAGACAATATTAATCCGATAGCTGTTTTTAGTTTTTTTTTATCTTGAACAATAGGTCCAAGCATGACATAGTAGATTAAAGTACCCTTTTTACATCTGTGAAATCTTCACAGAAAATATATTTCAGCCTTTTAACCTAAAGACATTTATATTGGTAACATGTCAAATATATTAATAAATCCTTCAGGTTGCTCACTTGATTCTTTAAATGGACAGAATATCACTTTATGGATTTCAGCCTCTTGTCTGGACCCTGACTTATTCTGAAGACAATTTGTTCTGTGCTGTAACCCAGTAGGATTTTTTTATTGGGTAGTCTCATTTTCCCTTGCTGTAAATTACAACTGCAGCTGTCTGCAACCTGCGCACATCCTGCTCAAACTGTTTGACTAGTCTTGCCAGAAACATACCCAACACTCCTCAATAACAGAAACTGATGACTGAGAGACAATACAGTGAACACAGCAGAGAAGAAGTCGGCTAATAAACATACTCCCTATTATTAAAAACTTTTGTTTGCTGTGTTGTTGATGAAATCAACTAGCTAATCATCCTGTAAAAAATTTGCTCGGCTGAGCCTGTAAAATGGCTGTAAACGGCTAATGGCTTATTGCTTTAACAGTGAAACCGTGATGAAACATCATTTTTTGCTAAAAATAATTATCAAGTGGAAGCAGTTTTGATTTGTGGCGTGTTATCCAGTTGGCTGAGGAGCTACCTAAGATCGTTTTTAGTTTTAGTCTGAGGTGGGACGTTTTGGGCAAAAAACGTAAATAGAAAAAGCCAGGAGATTAATTACTAAATAATTCAGGGACAAAACAAGCATGGAATATAATGGCACAGTTGTTATGGGAAACTTTAAAACTTTAGCTTAGTTATGGTATATACTTATCATCAAACTATTAGGGAGCCGTGCAACACTGTGCAACAACCTAGCTAACAAGGACCAGAACAATTAGACTTTGTTGTTGAAGTCACTTCCTGTTTCATATTGTTACTGAAGGCCTGCCGCTTCCATCTGCCATGTCATTACATTTTTTTGGTAAAGTGACCCAATTAGATACTTAAAAGACTGACTGCTTTCAAACACTGCATCGTACAAAAAGGAGAAGAAAATTGTGCTATTAATTGTGTAGTTGCATGTGTACAGTTTCACTCTAGCGAATCCTACGGACGTGCACAGAAACTCTCACAAGGAACACATCAACACTGTCACTCTTTTTTTTTTTGGTTTCAGGAAAGAGGACGTGTGGTAGAAAGGTAGGTAATCAGCATGTCATCTGACAGGGTTGACCTTTGACCTTAAAAACTCACATCTGCCCGAAGAGTATGGAGCAAAGCAGGAAGATGGCATAGAGAAACATCAGACCCAGACCCAGCCGGCGATCCAGCCTCCAGTGGTTCAGATGAACGCTCATCACCTGAAAGCCAAAAAGATTCACTTTGAATACAATTCTTTACAATTATAAATCCTACTGTGTTTATTAAAGCAGGTAGAGTTATTGGCCAATACTGATATGTAAGGGTTAGAAAAATCCAGCTACATGTCCCTAGGTTAGGGAGAACATGCTAGCAAACGGTTACCTATTAACACATACACGGAGAAATATTATTCATTGGCTACCTGACAATATAAGTCCAATATTCACTCTCACTCTTGTCTCTGTTTCACTGTTCACCAAGTATCTTGTTCATTAACTGCTAGATGCTCCATCATGATTGTTAGATAGTTTGCAGAGTTTTTAGCTGAAAACAAGGTTGATGAGAGTGGTTACTAGTTGCAGCTGTGAAACCAAAACACTTGACTGAAAGGAGCTAAAACAAACACAAACTCCAACACCCATATATCTGTGATAAGTTTAAATCAACTGTTAATAGAACGCCAGACTCATGTCGTCACATTCGGGCTATCCTCCACTAGCTTCTGTAACTCAATGCAATCTTTCGGAGTTTGTTAAAGACCACTAAAAACAGAGATACTGAATAAACAATGATATAACATTTACAAAATCTAAACAAATAGAGTGAACAAGTAAACATACTGTTGGCTTCTGTGAAACCCAGAAGTTCTGGTTTCACTTCAGTTCTCTATAACCGGTCCTGCCTATACAGTACCAGTCAAAAGATTGTCCAAACTTTTGACTGGTACTGTATATCAGTCATGCTCAACTTGTACAGTTGTAAAAAGAAATCTGAATGGCGAAAATATGGGACATATTACTTTAGAAATGTTCTAAACTAACTAGTGAGCTGGGAAACAGGCAGTTCACTTGTAAGTCTTAAGGGTTTAATGCAGGTTAATTCTCACTGCAAGACGACAACAATGTTTTAATGTTCAGTTATTTAATCAAACATGCTCTGCACAGTGCACCATTCCACGATGTCCACCTATACTGACTTGTTTGACAGGCGACAACAGATTCAAACAGCTATGCAACATTTGGCATGTCTTGTTTCCTCACCGTCAAAAACACAGATGCCAGCAGCAGGATGACCGAATACACCAGTCCTTTATTATTTATGGAGACCTGTGAGAGAGACAAAAACAAGCAGCTGTCACAATCAGTAAAAAAAAAGAAAAACCAGAAAGAAGAACAGATTGGTATTTAAAAAAGAAGATAAAGTGTATTCCTACTGTTGATCCGTGGTCCACCACCAGGGTGCGTAAAGCCCAGGGAAAACCCAAACCCAGCAGGATGTCAAAGATATTGCTGCCTATGGAGTTAGACACTGCCATGTCCCCCATGCCTGAAACGAGACAGGAAAAGTGACAGAGAAATGCTGAATTGAAGCACTTGCACCGCAAGGGGAGAACGGCCAAAAGACTTGGAGTCGGAGATTCATACTTATTTTTACCTTGTCGAGCTACAATCAGACTTGCCATGCAGTCGGGCACGCTGGTCCCTGCTGCCAGGAAGGTTATGCCCATGATGTAGTCTGGGATGTCTAGTGTGAAGCTGATGATGGTGACCTGATTACAACATGATGACACATCAGGGTCAAGTATCAGCAATAACTCCGCATTTTCTTTTGTGGGAGCATTTTAAGGTGTTGCATCCTCAAACAACCATCTCACTCTGTCCTGTGAATCCTTTCAACTAGCTTCTGTTTTGTAATTAATATACATCTACACATACCAAGGTACACATGTACATTACATCTACGTTTTGTAGGCAAACTGTACTGTTGTAGTAAAGCATCTGTAATCATTTTTGTTTGCAGGTTTTTTGTTATATCACAGTTGGAGCTCGCTGTCTGTCTGCTTCCTTACCATCCACACCATGAGGTAGGAGAAGATGGCGATCCACAGGGTGGAGGCCACAAAGGTGACCATGAACCAGCGGTGCCAGCGTGGCAGAATACAGTTAGGCACGGTGCAGTAGAGCAGGAGACCCAGGGGCCACGTGATCACCCACTTAACACGCGCACAGCAGCTACCTGAGGAGCAGGGAGTTGGTCAGGAGGGCACATGGTAGTTGTTAATCAATCAAGTCGTCTAAGGACTTTTGTCAACCAGGGATTAGCTACAACATCGAGACACTGGTTTTAGAAGCTTGTAAATAACATAAAGACTAGTGGGTCATACGTGTTTGCTCAACTAAGACATTTTCAAGGGCCTTTCATCTGCTTGAAACCCTTCTGTATGATTGTGTTCAAGTGAAAGTGCTCCTACAACTGTTAAACAGCTACAAACGTCTTTACTTGATAACAGCCCTAAGTACAATTTACATAATAGAGAAGAGTCCAGGAAAATGAACAGCATTGATTAAAAAACAATATCAGCCCTTCAAACAAGTCATTGTAGGTTCAGTCTTTCTTGCACTCCTCACCTGGTATGCGCACGGGACTGAAAATCCCATCTTCATCATCCTCCTCCTCTGGCTGGCACACCTCGACCCCCGGCTTGTCTCCTGACTCTGCGTCTCCTACGCCGGGTGCCTTGCCTCCATTCTTCAGACTGCAGGAGCCCGTCCTCTTCAGGCTGTTGCTGTTTGTTTCCCCCCGTGAGCCGGAGCTGGCCTCACTGTCCCGCTGGTTGTTGGAACTCTGGATGAGCCTCTGTCTCTGCGAGAGGAGAGCGAGAAGTTCTTGACGTAGAGCTCAGAGAAGACTGCATTGTAATGTGTGACGTGAGCATCAAATACCTCACTGATGAGCATGCGCCCTGCCATGGAGAGCCTGGTGCGGGGGGAGAAGTGGGGGGTGATCATGATGCGTAGGCCAGCCTCAGAGAAGGACAGTTTGTGGGGGTTGAGGATGAGCAGCTCATCCACCATGATGACTGGAGGAGGCTCCTGACCATGGGCTTGGCCTGTGAAAAGGTTGTTGCAGATTAAAGACAAAGAACATTCCTCTTATTTATACGGTATGTTTGACGGCAGTGTCTCCTGACCTTTGTTGAGAAGCACCATGGAGGTGTTGCAAGCGGAGGCATCCTCTCCCATCTTGTCCTCTCTGTGATCCTCTGATCCGGGGCAGCACGGCCTGGAGCTCCTGAGCTGACCCTCCACAAACGCCCGAATCTGGGAGTTGAACCTATACAAGAAACAGAGTTTGTCCTCAGTCAGAAGTCAGACAGGTGTGGAGGCCTGAGGACTGGAGGTTGGGTCTTTTGGTAAACTTACTTCATGATTATAATGTAGACTCCATACATGGTCATGAGGAGCAAGGACTCCCACCTGCACAGCAAGAAGTACATTATGTGTTAGTCTGGTCTGACATACCACAAAGTTACAGAGCTGGTGTTTGCACTGTAAGTGCACTGCCAATCAAAAATTTCCAAACAAATAAAAGATAATTAATAGTAAGTTAACCTTTAGTATTGCTTTTATCATACTCTAATGTGTAAAATAATAATGATAAATATTAATTCATTATAGACATTTCTTACAACATTTCTTATTTTTATTATGAACACACTATTTTCTACCATGAAATTAAGAACAGGTTTGGTATTTCACATGAGAGATTTCTGTATTCTTATTTTTATCCTTATTTTTTCCTCACTGATTTGAAGTGGGTGGGGCTCAGTTGGCTAAAGGCGCAACATCTGAATCAAAGTGTGAAGACTGTTGTTGGGTTGTTTGCTCGTGTTGCCAGCACCAGCACCATCTTTCACAAAAGTTCCGGTTCATTAACTGCCTTTAGGAGAACTTATTGTCATGAAATACAAATACAGCACTAAGGGCATTGGAGAGACACTAGATGACCACGGCTGCACATGTGCAGACTCATCTCAGATATTCTGAGCGTGCAGGGATTTGGCAAAGTCCGCTGAGACATAAAATCTGACAGACTGTATTCAGAAGAACAGTGGTGGGGTGAAATACACCAGGACAGCCTTGGCTTGGCACACTACAATTCAATAAACAGTCTGCCGTATATCACTGATGAATCCACAGCTACAACTGACATTAAGGCCATCAATAAATCTACTCTTTCATTAAAACCACGGACACATATGACAATGGAAAGCCATTTGGCCTCAGGTCGACAGAATAGAAAACATTCAGGACAGGCAGCCAAGAAGCTAAGAAGGCATCAAGAGCACTAAATGAGCCTGTTGAGAAGGTGGAAATACACAAAAGAAATCAATCTAACAACTATTTCCAAATCAATCCAACAGCTAAGCTCCAAATCACTGCCATGTGTGAAGTAGCTGCCACGTGATGACACACACCTCCTTCGCACAAATTCAACGAATGAAAAGGAAATTCACAACAGATTTGAAATTGAACTTGTTCCTCGTCGCCTCCGCTGACTCTGAAACGAGCCACGACTGACTGGAAGTACGCAAGCAGATGTTTTGTTGCTTATCGAGGACAAATCAGGAACCACATCGATTGAACATGTTCCACAGTCCCTGATTGTTTAACTTGTTGACACCCTCATCTTCATGATTATAATAACAGTTATTTGAGGAAGAGTTTGTTGAGCAATCAGAACGCGAGAGGATGGAGATGTGAATCCAGATTACAGCTGTAGGAGTGCTTCTATGGAAATGTTATACGATGAGCACTGCTTGCTCTGTCTATAGTGACTGTTACATAGAGAGTCATACCAGAATAACAAAACCATGAATTTGCTGTTGTAAATGCGCCTTAAAGTAAGCCTGAAAAATCATTTCGTGACATTTTCAAATCATTCTTATGAGGGTGCTGATAATGTGAATGTGAGTGAATGTTAACAGAAATGTCAGCTCCTCTTCCGTCGACTGTCATTGTGTAATCCAAGTTTAGTGACCTTTCAAATAAACTAAGCCTCAAAGATGAATCGAAACTCATTAATACAGTTAGTATCTGTGAAATATATCATTCAACACTGACCAGGGATTCAGGCAATTCCTCAAACAACCTTTTTTTTTTTTTAAGCAGTAGCTTAAAGGTACAAACAGAACTCAAAGTATGGTAACTCACCAGACAACTGTGGCATCATAGATAACCTAGAGAGAAAAAAAATATTGATTCTTTAAAACACAATGCGGAGGAATAAAAGCTGAACACATCAATAGATTATTTTGACGAAAAGCACAGCTCACCATGATGAGAGTCAGAACAGAGAGGATGTAGTAGGAGGAATCTCTGAAAAGGGACCACCATGTCAGAACAACTGTCTGTGGAGAAACATTATAAGTTTTAGTGTTCAGTCACTCAGGAACAACTGCATGAGAGATGTTGGGGAACGTTTTTTCTTGCCTGGCCTGCAAAGATCCCACTTAGGCCGATGATGACGAGGATGTTGAAGACAGCAGAGCCAACAATCGTGCCGACTCCGACGTCTCCTTTAGTGATGAAAACACCTGTGAGGAGGGACAGAGAAACAGGCTTTGTTTGGTTTCAGATCAGATCAAATCCCTGCAGTCTGTCATCTATCGACTGCTGCTGCTCTCATTTTCACTTCTTTGTTTTATTTAGACACACACAAACAGAGAAACACAAGCCCTTCTGCTCTTTATTTGGATTTCACTCATCACCAATCTCCAAGAAAATGCCTAAAAATAAGAAATATATATTTACTTTAAGTGGTTTCAAATTCAAATTCAAATTTAAACTCTGCTGACATCTCTTGGGTGATGGTGGCACTGCAGAGGCTGGGAAGACTTTCAAATTCCAGCATTTCTCTGTTACAACGTTGAGAATAAGTGAAAAATAAATTGTGGCATGCTTTCTCAAAACCACAAGCGGTTACTTGGTCTTGACCGGCTGAGCTACTAACCGATGAGAGAGGTGAACAGCTCTGGAGCAGAGCTTCCTGCAGCCATAAATGTCGCCCCGGCCACATCTTCACTGAGCTGCAGGTTCTGAAAGCAAATAAACAAATCATAAGAATCAAACTATGATCTGTTAAATTAATAAAATGATATCTGAAGGAAGGTTGGTGTCGTTTTCTCACCTCAGATATTTTCTCAAGGGAGGGGACAAAGTAGTCGTCACAGATGATGGCCAGGGCGTAGAACATGTAGATGGCCTGGAAAGTACACACACACACACATACACACGTCTTTTTTTTCAAATAAATTCATTATGTAGCTCTTGGTTTGTAATCCATGTCTGCGTCTGCTTATAATGGTGTCAGATCTTAGCATGACGAGTGAGTGACATAAATAAAGAGAGAAACATGCAGATTCCAGGCGACAGTGCGAAACACTCACGCAGAGTGCATGCAGACACACAGCCCCCTTCTTCCTCTGCTCCTTGGTAAAGATGTCCTCTGGAAACTCATGGATGGCTGCGGGGGGACAGACATGATGAGAAACGAGTTCCCAACTAAAACATACATTTCATTTTCTCAGGAATCTTTTTTGAAAACAGACACATTCTGCAAGATGCAAACAAAATGAAAAATGTACCCCCCCCCAAAAAAAGTGGTACAGTACAAATAGTCAAATGTACAAATATAAGTACATATAATGTGATGTAATAATAACCAGTCTTATGGCCTGTGAGGCATTTGTTTATATTGGACAGTAAGGAATAGAAAAACAAATTACATAATTTACTTGTTGTCCTTTTTCTTTTTTAATTTTACCAAATGAAATTATGATGTTCTTTGTTTTTTTTCCTGATATTTCATGTACATTTTTAAAAGGATAACCATCTTTTATTACATCCAGTCATTTCAAAATAACCACAAAGATATAAAGAACACAAGTCACTGTTATAGTTTTGTGTCATCATCCTGTTTGTCTTCATTTTAGACACCGCAGACATGGTGCAACCCACAAGAACATCATGCAGATGCAGTGTTTGTCTTGCACTGAGGATTGAGACAGGAAGTGAAACTGGCAGCTGCTTCCTGTCCTTCCTCGAGTGTAAAAGAAGGGGGGAAAAAAAACTGTTAATGACATCTTTGGCCTCCCCCTGTTCCCTTAACGTTACCAAAGAGAGCCTCTCGAGTCTGGTTCAGCTCCAATTTACAACTCGGAGCCGAGCTGGATGAATTTAAACTACTGGGGAGCATGGAGCTATTAATAGCTCTTCGGCTGTGTGAGACAACAGTGGGTCGACAAGCACACAATGAGCACAGTGCAGCCATCACAATGCACACTGCACCGCGGCTGCATGGAAACTGAACAACAGACTGCATGGATTAGAGAGGGTCCCTTGTGATCAGGGATATGAGATTTGATCTTTGACACTGATGTGCAGGAGAGGGGGAGGCCATATGGTCCCGAGGAGGGGACAGTAATTTGGCTGTGTTCAGTTAGAAAATGTAAATGTTTGTGCAGCAATGTTTACACGTTTGTGTCCGTGCCAGAGCACAGAGCTGCCTTCCTGGATGCTTGCTGTGCCATAAACTGCTTCTTGCGCATCATCTCCAGCTTAGTTAATCAGTTTCAGAGTCGAAGTGAGTTTCTGAAGGTTGCTGTGTCTCAGTTTTCTGCTCTTAGAGGACTGAGGAAAAAGCCTATTTTCGGTGTGCCAGCTGTTATTGCAGGGCAGGGCTCGTCCTCTAAATCCTCAAGGCTTAGCATGTAAACTTTCTGTCATCTTATCGCACGAAAGAGGGGGCCTGAATGAGAAGCTGCGCTGTATGCATCTTCTCAAGCAGCCTGTCGAGCCGATCAGCTGTTGGACATCTGTGCTCTCTGTGGCTTTATTTTGTTCACCTTATTCTCTGCGTCCCGTCTATCCGCCCTGGACGCCTTCCAGTCTCCTTTCTGCCCTCAAAACCTAAACTCTCAGCAGGTTATTCTGTCGGTGGAAACGCGGGGCTGCAACATGTAGCTCAGATGGATGCTTTGAGGAGTTGCTCTGGTGAAAGCAGTTGCTATGGCGACCCTCTCCCTGGGGGCTGCTCTTTTTTTTTTTCCATGGGTGGCAGTAGGCAGCCAAAGGCAAGGCGACCGCATGAACAGTGAGAAAGGGGGAGGTGAATATGTTTCCCATGGTTAGAGTTCATGAAAAATGAAAACAAAACAAAAAAAAGTGACAGCAGCTTTGGACCGTAATTTCTAAAAATATGTATTTTTCCTTACAAACCCTCAGGAGAGGTCTGAGAGAGTGAGGGAAGGTGGGGGGGTGGGGGGTGGAGAACAGCATAGAGACAGACAGAGACAGAAGCAGTGTACTGGTTTACTGAAGGCTGATGGACAGGAATGTGCTTTGCCAGGACTCTTATTCTGTGGTTCCACAATCCAAGACCACAAACTGAAACACCCAGGTGAAAGAAATCCACACATCTGCAACTTCCCGAATCAGGGATTTAAGCCAGATGTGCCAAACTAACAGTAATTAGTTTTGTAATTAGAGGCTGAGCAGTGAGCCTCGGTGAGTGAAATAAAGAGTTGGGCTACAGTGTTGATGTGCAGTTCCTCTGACAATACAAGTGTCTCTGTACTCTGACCTCTAGCATCACGTCTCGCTGTGCTTGGTGTCTTTTTATTGCCGGAATCAGAAAATGCTCCCACAACTCTTTCACCTCTGATCTGGTTCTGTCCATCAGTCTTCACAGCAGCTCACATTTCTTTATTTCATTCTTACACAAGTTGTACTTCCTCAACCTTCTCACATTTATAGCTGCTGTAAAACATAAAAAAGGACCATTCTTCATTTAAGGTGTTAAATGCAAAAAATCTCAAATTCAGCTAGACCCTTCTCTTCCAGCAAATTGAAAAATGCAGAGAGAGGGAACAACAACTGTAGGTGGCGTGGCCTCGTGGCTACATAGTGTGGGGGTCAGGGGACACGGGGGAGACTGACTGACACTGATTAGAGTCTTTTTATATACATTTCATGACGTAGACAGGTCCCAACTGGTTGACTCTATGTCAGCATTGGCCTTGTAGGTTCAGGGCTGATTTAAACAGTAGATGACGTGTTGATCCATTTTAATCCCATGAAATGCTGATCTTTTGAAATGTTGTAAGAAATGTCAATATTAAACAGCCGCATTGATGTATTTCATCACAGTACAGTCATTAGTAATAAAAAGACTTTTCACCTGCAAAACTGAATAACAGAAAATGAATTTGGAGAATTACAGAAATTTGATCGGACTTTCCTTTTCCTTACGAAATTGTGTATATTAGAAGCAACAACCCATTACAATGCTACTGCTGATTCTATCCCACATAAAAGTGATTTTATGCTGTAAAGCCACTATTAACAGGTGTATGCTTGTTTTGCTGAACTTTGTCAGGAAGAGATGAATAAAAACTGTATTTAATTATAACAAAAAATACCTGTGATGGAAAAATGACACTGAAGAACAATTTTATTTATTAACTCCACACAATGTAAAAGCACGTTAAAATGACACACCGTTTGTCAAGAAGCAATGCAAAAATTGACCCTAATGCATCTGCTTTTGGCCTTAACACACCGAGTGTCCGCTATATAAACTTTGATTAGCCTTTAGTTGAGACTGCTACAACATTTATAGCAATTATAAAACATGGTTGCCTATTTAAAACCAGTTACCACTTTATTTTGATCATATTACATGATTAGCCCAGTCTCAGTAGCAAATGCAGAGTTGATATTAGACCTATGAAAAAAGAAATCTTTTCTTAAGTCTTTTCTTAATCTGAAATCTGTTTATGCAGTGTTATGATTGCTGAGTGCTTAACAGAGTACAGATGACAGATCCTTTCTTGTATGTGTATTTTACTGAAATCAGTGAAGCCTGTGCCGCAGATTAGATCGTCAAGTATAAAGGTCAATCCCAAGCAAATTCTTCAAAAGGCATTAGAAGTGAAATCTCCACTAAGTGAAACCAGTGAGGAGCTGAGCTCTCCGTGAGTCAATCTGCTGCGGGGGGGGCTTCAGTGCAGCTGAATGAAGGGGCAGTGGGTGGCACAGAGTAATGTTATCGATCTGAAGTCTGCAGGGTGACCTGGAGTCAAGCTATGGTATCGACTGGCACACAGAGTAAAGTCGTATCAGGCACCAACCAAACCGGCATCGAAGTATAAAGCGCACACACACACACACACACACACACACACACACACACACACCCACACACAGATAGACCTCTGCAACAAGCCTGCATTTTTCATGAGGAATCAAAAAATAAATATTTCATCCAGGTGTGTAATGTAAATTCAATTATGTGTTTGTTCTTTGATTTGCTTTCCTTTGAGGCAGTTTGAATGCAATGCTGATGAAACGACTGCAGGGCTTCAAACCGCACCAACAACCTCGGCTGTCAATAAAAACACAAAACAACATGTTACACTGTTGTGACAGGGCGTAGCGCTATCTCTGTGGACAGAAAGTAAAAGGGAACAACAAGATCCACCAGTCTTCTGCTCAAAAACCTCACTTGACTACAAATAACGGTCGCATTAGCTGCTGATTGCTTTGTGCGGCATCCATAATCTGACTGCCCTGATAAAACTCCTAGACTAAAGACAGTTTCTGTTAGATTATCTGCCAGCTTCTATTTCTCTATGTTGTCCCATATAAACCCAAAAGTATGGCTGTGGAAAAATACTATTCTCAGCTGACTGTCGCTTGCCAAAATAAGCAACATAACACGCCTTGACGACACACACGCAGCATGAGCCCTTTACTTCATTTACATCATTTAGGATTCATTCACCCCCGCCCCCATCTCCTCGCAGTCTATTTTTAGCTCTTTGCACTTTTAATGCTTGAAAGACAGAATTGTCTGGGTTTCAAAATTTAGCATTCAGTTGCCTAGCAACAACGTTCTCCGAGGCTCGTCAGCTGAAGGCGGGTCACACCGTCTCCATCTTGTTAAGTAGCGGAGAGATGAAAAGAGAGAAAGAGAGCCTGGGGCTGGACGTTACTGTGCAATCCCCAAGATAATATCCCCCCGAGGTTGGGGCCGGGCTTTTTAATCACACTACAGATTATGCAATCACTGTCAGACGGCCTGCTGAGGAAGAGGGCGGCAACCTGAGCTCAGAGTCGCGCTCACTGCTGTGTCTTATAATACCTGTCCAGCCTTTTGTTCACCTGCTTGTTTCCAGTGTATTAATACAGTGAAGTATCTAGCCGCAGTCCGCTTGTGTCTTTGTAAGAGATAATGAGGGAGATCTGTTTGCAAACCAGGAACTCAATAAAGGTTAAGTGTGTTATCAGGTAGCAAAACACTAATGGCTGTGTGGAGGAAATGGAGCTCTGGCAAAGAGACACCGAGTTTCCAATTCTCTCCCAAGTGTGAAAAAAACCCCCACCTCTAATGTAATAATCACAGAAGGGGATGTGAGGCAGACAGCGGGATAGTGAGGTGCCTGTAATGTGTGAATTTGCTGCAAGTGACAGATCAATTGTCCCTGATGAACCCATGTTCATGCACCTCTATCATGTAAGCTCTCCCAAAATATAACCACTGAATTATTTGTAATGTCACTGAGCTGTGGAATTATTTTCCCGGATAAAATGAGCAGGAGCTGGATCTATTTAAGATTAAAACTGGCTTAGAGGTTTGGTTGATAAAACTAAAATTAAAACCTACAGTAGATAAATGACCACAAGTGTATGTAGCTTTAAGCCAAGGCTACACCTCTAAAATAAACAATTTAGTCAAACCTCACATGCAGAAGTACAGCCAGTGCCAGATGCACATTATGTAAACGCTCTGCAAATATATTCGGATGCACCGACATGATGATCTTTCCCAACTGCTGTGACAAAACAAATATATTTGAAAAGTGCAGGGAAGTCCCTAAGACTTTGTGCTCTGCAGTGAGTTTCACTGCGTATTTTGCTGCAGAGATCCTTGCATGCAGGAGATGTCAAGAAAGCCTCCCTCACTCAAATCTATTTTTAAAAGCTTAACATTATTCATTGTGTGCGTATATTTTTAGGTTGCACCCCCTCGGTAGGCAGAGTACACTTAAGGTGGTATTTATGAGTGTGGTCTGAAGAATCCATTTGCATGGTACATTATTAGCATAACTTGATTTGCATACATTTCTGGAACAATGAGCCTGAAATTCTGTACTCGGGGCTTCAACAATAAACGTGCACTTTGCATACAATACAGCATTGTGACTTACAGCCTAATATTAGCACAGCCATAGAGTAAATGCAAATTATATGAAGATACAGAATTATATTCTGTCATTAAGGCCAAAGATTTTTCATTGTGCAGCCGTATTATTTTATCTACTCTGTACTATTCTCCCCACACGACAATAAAGAGATTTCCTCCCCAATCTGAATTTTTTATAATAAAACTGTCAGCTGTAATGAATGCAGCTCATGTCAGCCAGCCAGTGAGCGAATCAGCCTGGGAACCAGAGAAACAGTGGTCTGATTAAGGCTGTCGACTGGCTGCATGTCTCAGTAATAATGTCATGAAGAGCAGTTTGAATCCATCCAAACTGCTCACGTGCAACCAGACTTGGGAAGCTAAGGAAAGTAACTTGGCGTCTGCTAAAGCCAGACTACCTTTGAAAATCTAATCTTTTACTCTGGCAGCCTCCACTCATGTGCTCCGTCTGTCTCCTTGGGTCTTTCCGTGCACAAGCTTGACACTGACTGCACACTCCTGACAGCTAACACAATGCTTAGTCCGCATGACCTTTCAGTTCACCTGCAGGGGAGAGGCAGAAATATCTGGTGCACTCTGCCTTCCTTGTTTACCTGCACACATGCTCGTTTAAAACACACAGCAGAGGAGAGGTGTTCCGGTTATTTAGCCTGCCTTCATTGATATGAACAGTGTGGACAGAATAAACTGCACCCTTCAAAATGAACCTTAAGATGAATCAACAACTCTTTAATATATTATAACCTTCATTAAGGGAGGCTAGAGACAGGATTGTTTTATTAGCCTGCAGCAGTTTTAGCTAGGTGTAATAAACTGGAAACTGTCATGAGACAATATGACTGCAATATCTCTGGTTGTATTAGGTTGCATCAGCATTGATGCAGCATTGTTGCGTTGCATCAATGTGATGAATTGTCTTCATCTGTCAGGTATTGAATTGTCTGGATAAGTTTTTAAAAAAGCAGACATCCCTGTCTGGTTATCTCAGTTTCCTCTGTGTTGAGAAAATGTAAAATATCAAAATACATATTGATGTTGTGATATATTACACACACTGTGAAAGAAGATCACCCCTACCGAACGATACGGAAGTGCTGCAGACAGTCTTCGGGAGTTTGTCTGTCTGAACTGGAAGGACAGACGGCGTCTATCTATCCAGGTAAAGAAGAGTGACTCACCTGCTCGGGGCTGATCCAGACTCTGGTTGTCTGACGTCTCCTGCATCAGCCTGCGAGTCCATCGCAGCGTACCATCGTTCACGCCTGGCCGAAACCCAGAAGAATCCGTCTCTGTTACAAAACAACACTCTGTCATTTTAGTGCTCAACCATCCAGATACAATTAAAAGGCCTCACACACACTCGACCTCAGAAGTAAATCTCTGTGCTTTGATCCAGAGCTGGACTAACAATGTTTTTTTTTAATTATTGGTTAATATGTGGATTATTATTCTGTTCGATTCATTGTTCAGTCAATAAAATGTAGAGCTGAAACAGTTCAACAGAAAAAGAATTGTCAACTATTTTAATCCATTAATCGTTTGGCTATTAACATTACCAAGTGCAAGCTTCTCACTTGCTACTTGTCTTCGTCTATATGAAAGTAACCTGAACATCTTTATTACACTGTGATGGGCATTTCTCACATTTTATAGACCAAATGAGGATTCAATTAATCAAGAAAATAAGTCCTAATAAAATATCAAAGAGAAAAAAAACCTTCAGATGAATCGGTTATCAATATTCTTGATTCATTTTCTATTGACCAACTAATCGTTTTAGTTCGACTTTGAGTACAGAAATAACTTCTCACTGATCTACAATAACAATATATATATATATATATATATATATATATCTTATTTTGCTTGTTTGGGTTTGTAATTTCAAAATGTTCACTTGTCCTCAGAAAAACATCCAAGCATTGTTACCGCCACTTGTTTAACTATGTGGTAATTGTCTCCAGAGTTATTCTTGAGTCAGGCCAGGACTCCACAGACTGTAGTTTCATGTTTCTGGCTTGGGAGTTAGCAGCATGTTGAGTGATTCAGTCCGTGCTGCCGTCAGCTGTCCTGAGCCCATCAGCACTGAAATCTTTATGGTGTGTATTTCAGCTCCGTATTTCATTCCTCGATAGCTAATCTCCGTGTGGGTTTCAGTTTTTACGGCTTTACTAGGGCGACAGCCGAGGAACTCCCAACAGATAGATCTGTCTTATCATCGCTCCTAAAGGGAAAAAAACCCAGCAGATATCCTGCACCACCACCCACAGAGATCTTTCTCCACGAGGACAGAGAAGATAGCGAGGCAGTTATTACGCCGTTTTAAACACTGTCTTTTCATTTATGAGGCAGATAGGTGTCTGCGTACAATGCATTTCGAGATTGCCAAGCGCTGTAGGGTCCCTTTGTACCTTTCAGCTCAATGAGCCAATTTCACAAGGGCAGCGGTCGAAGCTGAGAGGGGACGTGAAGGCTTTCATGTTGAGGCATCAAGAGGAGCTCGACTCGTATGAAATTCAAATGTGTTTCTGCCATAGATGGCTCTGCACTATTTTCACACTTATAACTGGGAGAAGTCTCCAAAACCTAAAACGCATCGTGTCTCATTAGAAAAAAGAAAACAGGGGAAATAAAACATGATGTGTAGTCTATTTCTTTTTCAGATTCAGATTTTATCAACAAAAGACTATTTCAACACTGTATGGAGCATATACAACACTAACTCATTTGGCCTTTGACAAATGTTCTCTGGTGACAGCTTCACATATTTAAAGATTTGCTGTTCTATTTAAATTCATTGTAATTGATTGGGTTTTGGACTGTGGACAAAACAAGCAAATTGAAGACATCACGTCTTTAATGTGAGACATGGGAACTTGGACATTTTAATACTTTCTGATCGATTAATCTAAAAACAAACTAACTTTTACTTTTATTTACACGTACATCAATTACTTGTAAAACATTCTTCAAGAAAGCACCTAATTAACATTTAGGCTGATGTGACAGTTATTAATTAATTTAAACATAAATACACTGTTTAAATAATACTTTATTCAAGTCTTTATTCACTGTACTTGCATTCATGAAGTCAAACTTCATGTGTTCCTCATCTCCCAGACGGTTGCCATTACAAAAGTTCGAGTCTCTGATTCCTCTCCAGGCCTTTGTATCTTCCAGTAAGTTTGAGGGTTCTGGTGTGGCTAACGCTAAACAGCGTTCCCCCCCAGGAAATTGTTTAGCTGAGGTGGTAAGCCACCCAGATCTTGGCGCCTCTCGTGACAGCCTAAACAACAGTCACACTTATGAAATATGAAATTTTCTGTGTCAAATAGACAGTTTGCTGATTTTCCTTAACGTTTTATTTCAGAAGTGTATTCATTTTTATTATAGTACACAAGGTGGGCCACCTTCAACTGAACAAGATCACAATCTCACACACTTTCCATGCACTTAGCATGTCTTCACTCTGACCGCGACCTTTGACCTAGAAGTTGCTTATACTTTGTGTGATCCATGGTGTTTAAACGAACTTTACGGCTACAGTGATTGTTCCTCCAGATAGGACCGTCTGCTAAAGGCCTAAAATGTAAATATAAAGCAAAGAGGTTACAGAAGGATCAGTGACGTAAGCTGATGAAACATGAAATGTGGTGTTTGCATGGAAATATCTTAATCCTGCTGCCACATTCCTCAAACACACTGGTTGAATGCAGTAAAGTGTAAATACCATGATTCATAATGCAGCTCTCTACACATAAGTATAATAATGCAGACTGTGGGAAACCTCCAAGCTGAAGCTCTGCATCACAGATTACCAAAACGTTTTGTCTGGGACATTTATTCGATTGTTTTAGCCTTAAGGCAGCAAAGAAGTCAAAATCCCATGAATTCATCTTGTTGCAACACATGCTGACGCACGATTTCTTTTTACAAAGCAAAAGATAGAAGAAATCTTTATTTGAAACGTGAAAGTCCAAAGCTATACACTCATCAGGAGACTGTATCCTCCTTCTTTAGCAGAAACAAGACATTTGATCCCGTCAATCACACATCGACTGGACAGACCGGCTTCCTCAAGCCTTACTTCAAACAGGTTCACACTACAGTCTGTGGTTGTAAATGTCTCTGACTGTGACGTCTGAAACCGGAGTCTTTAAATATGACTTATTATCCAACACTCCAATTGTGCTCCATTTCCATGTAGATAACAGTGCACTCCTCCGGATCACCACCCTGACATTTAGGCTGAACAGTTGCAGTAAACTAAGAGCTGATGAACATTTGATTTTACCTTAAATGGGATCTAAACCACAGTTATATAAACAGCTGAGTGTGGACAAAACCCGAGTTCAGAGTAAAAAACACCATTGGGGAGCAAACTGCTAATCCAACGCTGAAATCAGGATTCTGTCATTTCAATAATAAAACAAGTTTTCTCCCATAAAAATGCTAAACAGTCTGTTGGTCAGATACTGACTGCAGTTTGATGTGATCATATGTCCAGTTCTGATGCTTTGAGTGATCATATGTGGCTTCACTGGTCATCCCTCACTCCTGCTGCCATTTCTTAGTCTGTACGGTTTTCAATTCAAACATGACAATTTCTCTCTTTGGGAGCGGCTACTATGGCTTGATTAGACTTTTTCCAAAATGTTCCAATACCAATACTGATAACACAACATTGTGTGCATGGCAATTAGAGATCTGATACTAATTTATATATCTACTTTAAACACATAGTGTACAACTTTCCTGTGACCTTATGGCATGTGAAATGCATGTTTGTAGACAAATGAGCCAAATTGGTACAATCTAGTGTGTGTGGTTTTTAAACTTCAGTCTATCCAGCATGCTGTCAGACAGTCGTGACATGGAACACACACTGGATCTTTAAGACTTAATGCTGTTGTGTTTTCTAAACGTTTCCACCAACAGAATCCACCACTTGCGTGCACAGACGAGGTATATTGGAGATCAAATATTGATTAGTGAGGCTTGAAATGTTCAGTTAAGCATCAAAACCCCACGTTTGCAAACATGGATAATGGTTGTTCATCTTTAACAAAGAAATGTGTTTTTATCAGGTATGTTATCAGCTATGCTTTGTCTGGATGGGGTTTATCAGACGTCTTCATTGCTTCCAACAATGTTTGTTCTTATTGGAGACTGGTGCCTTTACAACTCGGTCATAATACTTTGTTTTTCATCACATTGGTGGAGTTATTGTGATTGTTATTTATTTATCTAATCCAACAATTTTTGCCAGAATCAGAGTGTTGGATCGGCACACCCATAAATGGTTCTAAAAGCAGTGGTATTCAGGATGCTACAGTATGTGTAATATTTTCCACCTATTGTGAGAGTAACCTGCCTGTCGCCTTTACAAACAGCAGACCACATGCTTTGCCCCGTGCTTTTATATGGTTTTGTTGGGCGGCCTTGGTCTCGGTTCAAAAAACCTCTTCTGGCTGATGGCACACTCATAATTTAAAGGTGAAGTATAAATATTAATGAACAACTCATTCACCAGGACACTCTTCCACAAAGGCCGGCATGCGATACCAAGATGAAACCCAACTGTAAATCAAACACTCATGATAGAACAAAACCACGGTTCACTCATTTATATCATTATCATGCACACAGGATTGCAGAGGACAACGATGTTGGTGCTGAAGCTGCCGATGAGTGTGTGTGACAGTGTGTGACCACATCAGTAAAGGTGATGAGAGGATAATGAGCTGTGTGTGTGTGTGTGTGTGTTTGTTGGGGGGGGTAGTGAAGGAGAGGTGGGTTGTTATGGAATCCAATGATTTCTGTGACATTCACTATACAACATGTTCTTTATGCATTGTGCTCACTGCGTCAAGCTTTTTAAGTAGACATTACTGTGAGGATTGAGGAAGAATCCGTCTATGGGAAAATCTGTTCTGTCCTTCAGTAACACAGAGAAAAATTATACAAATTCTTATATTTCCTGCCTCCATTATTGTAATTCCTTGTTTACCTGTCTAAATAACAGAGCTATGGAGCCGCTTCAAAGTCAGCAGCCAGACGATTTTCACACATCACACCAATTTTGGCTTCACCGCATTGGCTTCCAGGCTCTCTTAGAATCCATTTTAAAGTGCTTTTAATAACATACAAGGATCTAAACGATCTAAAACGAGTATATAACTGAGCTCCTCACACCGTTCTGTCCGAACAGGCCACTCAGGTCTGTCAGTCTGTGTATTTTAATTATTCCATAGTCTAGGTTAAAAACAAAGGGTGACTGAGCATTACTGGCTCCTCGGCTCTGGAACAGCCTTCCACTGAGCATTACATCAGCTGACTCTGTTGCTGCTTTTAAATCTCGTCTTAAAACTTTCTTTTACAGAATGGCTTTTCCTAACAGCTGACTGAGTCTACTTCTGTGGTCATGAGCTGTTGGTTTTTATTTCTCTTAATGAGTTTTTAACTGCATTGTGCATTTATGTATATTGCGTACATGTACATATGTATGTAGTGACAGCCAAAACTAGCCAGGAGTCTATTTAGGGATCAGGAAAATTCGTCCTTAAAAATGAATTCCTAACACTGTCATAAACAGTATTTCTTCTGAGATTAAATATCCAGTGAATGCCTGGTGGATCTGCAATAACCTATAACTGAACTTATCCCTAATGATTAGACTTAGACATGCCAATGCTTTATGTAATCAACAACCTGTCACCTTCCCGCAGCGTGAACACTGTAAATCATGAGAAGGACAGAAGCTGGGAGATGGTTAGCTGTCACGTTAGAAATTACTAAAGAAACAGTGACACAATGCTGGACAGATGCCAACTCCCGCACCTGCAATTCTTTCTTATTTATACAATTAAATACTATAATAATGTCTACTTTAACTCTCCTTGGAGACATGTTGATGGAGAATGCAGCACCTTTCTGCTATATCTGTGCGCTTCCACACCAGACACAGAACATATATTCATATTTAGAATTATACAAAAGGAGACTTTTAGATCCATCCGTGGATAAGAGGGGAAGTAAATTGGATCTGTTCTCCAAATGAAGACAAAGCACTTCATGTTGTGCTCTGAATACATGGATTATGCAGCATTTTAGTTGGTTTTTTGGGGGTCTGTTTAAGATTGTGTAAGGGTAAAATAAAATATGTTTCCTTTTCTTTTGTTTGGTTTTGTTTGTACAGTTCTTTACTGTCAACAAATACTGTAGATACTAGTTAAGAAGGTATTATTATATATTAAATCTTTTATGTTTTTATTATAATACAGGAAATTAAACTTTAGGTTTAGCAATAATCTAAAATGCATTCATCTCTCCTAAGGACATGCCTTTAAATCCATATTAAAGTCAACAGTGATTAATATTGTGCATACTGTATAAAGGTTACTCATCAGCAAGTGCAGCGTGTTTGAGACCAGTAATTTATTGATCTAATATTCATTTTCCAATGTAGCCTGTACCTAAGCATTTCCATAGGATCATGATTGTTGTGCACGCAGCAGGCGCGCGCAGCCAGTACGTCAATATTAAGGTCTCACCTGGTGCCTGGATGACCTGAGCGAACCAAATGACGGCGACCAGCCCGACTCCACAGCAGCAGAACCGCTGGAAGGGCCGCCGGTGCCTCGCTGCGGCTCTCATTCCTCAGCCGGCCGCATATCCACGGAAAACATCTGTTGCTCTCTTCCCGACACTTGTTTCACACTTTCTCTGCGAACAGCTCGGAACAAACCACCACCTCCAGCGGCGGCAGGAGCAGCAGCAAGCGACTTGTCTGCCAAGTTGTGTCAAAAAATTTAAATAAAAACCCCCCGAAGAGACGAGCCAGTTCCCCCCCCCCTCCAGGCTCAGAGCAGACGCCGTGCCGCTTCACTCCGCCGGACCTCCGGGTAGCGCATAGCGAGTGAACGCGTGAAAAAAGCTTTCTGCGTTCACGTGTGCGGTCTGAAAGGTCGACGGCAGATCCCACAGTGAGGTGCAGCAACAGGAGGCGACATGCTCGGAGCTCCGTGTGCCTTCGCTCTCTCGCTGCTCGCACTGCGCTCTTCCACCAGGCGGCGTCTTTCCTCAGAAGAAACGGACGGACGTGTGTGCGGCACATCCACCTTTTTGTGGGCCCCCGTCGAGATGCTAACACCGTATTCGCTCCCAAGCATTCAAACATACAGTACAGGGCGGTTTCACACAGTCCCAGCGGTGCCAGCTGCTGGTCCCGGAGAGCCCCGGCACTGCATCACAGTTTCCATCGCTCCCTTCTCGGCCCACACCTGCGAACACACCTGCTGCAGCTAATTATGTGTGATCAGAGCAGGGGAAGATGGAAAACATGCAGTACTTGTGCTCACAGTGGACGACAATAAATCCAATACATTAGTTTAAAGTCAAGGGAAGCTTGAAGAAAAGAAGAAAAGAAACAGCACAGACAGACATACCCCGATGACATCACTATGATATCATCAGGGTTATTTTCTTATGATTTTACAAAGCTCCTCCAAACATTTGTAAAGCAGATTTTGTTATTAAATATTAAAAAGCCAACATTTAAAACCATGATTACTTCTTCTTCTTCTTCTTCTTCACTGCCTTTGTTGGTGCATTGCTTTGCATGTTACCGCCACCAACTGTCAATCAGCAGAATAGCTTGTGTATCTCCCCCAGAAGTAGAAACAGCTGGCCAGGACACTCAACAGTGCCCTGGTGTGAGGTGGTGAGGGTGGGAGAGGGTGATGAAATGATTGCCATAAAAACCAGGTGCCATCAAGTACAATCAATAACGCTTTTATTGAGCCTGGTATCGATTCAACTGTATGAGAACTGTGGGTGCTCCTATTATACTTTGTTAGTGGGTTTTATGGGTGCTCTTTGTTGCATTAAATTGCATTCTGTGCAGGTGTTGCTTTTCTTGCATCCACCCCCTGCAGCCTGCACCCAGCAGGAGGAGATTTTGAAGCTCCCACTCGTGGGTGGCATTCTGACAGTAAGGTGAGATGGCTTGTTTCCAACACAAAAAAACGTAACATGAAACAAAGTGACATCCAGTAATTTGATCTATTTCAACACGCGACGATTTGGATCCATTTTTACTTTAAGAAAAAATTAGATTTGAAGGAAAAAGCCTTGGAAAATATGTTCTGCTACTAATAATCTACATAGATTTCTCTGTGTTTCTTCTTTTTCTGTCTTATTTTCTGATCCCTGGCTCTTGAATTATTACTAAATGAAAAGGCTAAAAGTGAGGGGACTGCCCCGCTGTCTGTTTTTGGAAACAAAGACCCCTTGTCACATGGAGACCTTCCAGAAACAGGGTGAAGATTAAGAAACACTGCTGCAGTGCTGTCTGCTAATAATCCACCCTGCCAGTTTCCCAGAAAGTACACAAATCCTTTTTGCGTAAAGGTCCACGTACTGTACATTTGAAGTAGTCTGGTTAATGTCTTCTTAAAAAAGACCTATTTTAACTTCAGTAAAGTGAAGTAAAACAGTGAAAAAGGCCTCATACAACATCAGTAAACCTGAACTATCCTGGTGTTTTTTATTCTTTAACGTTTAACTGCAGAGTTTATGACACGAGGGCAGGACTGTGATTAGTTTATCACTGACTTGTTATGTTGACTTGTTATATGAGATGCATCACTTATTAACAGGTTGCGTGCTTTTTTCCTCCCTTTAAACACGTGTATTGGTTTGTTGCATTGCAGTAGAACAATTGTCAAGGACACAACTTAAAGAAGTTTAGTTAAATTTTTTTAATTTTTTGGAATATTTTTTTCTTTTATTATGTCTATTATAGCCTTAAATCAACTTTTATAATTTCCCCAACTGGAAATGTATGTTAAATTCCATGTTAGTGTGGATCAATAAATCATACTGATATTTATCCATTGTTTGTATCTGGAGATGTGTTATATTGGTTAAACCTATAAAATCTGACTCATATAAGTGATGTTGAGTCTCATTTATGGCAGTGACACAGCAGTGATGTTGCAGGCAGACTTACATTAGGCCTCATTTAGCACACATGTTTTGTATAAGGGAAACAGTGGTCCGGCCATTTAAGATACAATATACAGCCATGCAAACCAGGAGTCTAAACACACACACACACACACACCAGCACATGGCCTCTGTATTTACAGAACACGGATGAGTCAAACTGGGGTTAAGCCCTTGAGCTGTGTGTGACACATAGCCCCTAGTGCAGACTCCGTCCTGCACTGCAACCCCAAATAAAGACATAGGCCGGCACATTGTTGTCATCAGTTCTCTTCCTGGTGTCAGGGCAGGCAAGATGAAGCGTTTTTCTGCGGCTGGTGTTTAGGAAAGCCTTCCAGAGGACAGAGTCCTGGGAAATGTTTGTATGATGTTGTCGGGCTGTATCATGTTCATGGAACAAGCTTTGGAAAGTGTATTTGTCTTACCTCATGCTGTATCAATTCAGGGGCATAAGAATGTGCATCCAATTAGGACTTCAAACAGTTTTAAAGCTGTATTATCTCACTATATATTTATAAATCTGTACGTGTGTTTATGTGATACAGGCTGGTTTGATTTTTAAACTTGGTACTCAATCGAAAATGTATTTTATTTGTCTTTGGTGTTGCACCGGCGTGGCAGGGACATTCAAGCATGTGAGTTTTGGACGTTTAGTGAATTATCTGACAAAATGATGAAAGGATGAACAGCTGATTATGATACTAAAATTGTTTTCGATGGAGATAAGATTAGTTGACTTAGCATGGCTAAAAGGAAGTCTACAGAGTCTACAGAGGACCATGGTGGTCTGTCAGTCGGTCAGCCAGTCACTTCGGTCCAGACTGAAATCTCTCAACAACTATTTGATGGATTGTCATTAAATGTGGAAAAGACATTAATGGTTCCCAGAAGATAAATCCAATGACTTTGGTAATCTTTTGACTGTTATCTAGAGCCACCTTGAGGTTGACATTTGTGGTCTTAGGTGAAAAATCTCAATAACTATCAGGTGGATTGCCATAAAATCTGGTATTTTTATCTTTAGGGCTAATGAACCAATGTTGACGTGCTAACATGCTAATCTAAGATGGTCAACATGGTAAACATTATTCCTGCTAAGCATTAATAGTCTTGTTTTCTTGTTGCATTTTGTGTTTTCTGTGAAGACAGATAAAGAGTTGTAGCAGAGCAGAGGCATTATAACCATCATGATTGTGGGATCTAATGATTTCACAACATGAAACAGATCAAACTGAAGAGGTTCTCTAGTTTACTCTGTCAGCATTTTTCAGTTCCCCGTGGGATAAAAATGATAGAGACTATGTGGACAGACAATGCTTTGCTCTTAACAGCTAACATGATTATGGTGGAGTTTTGAAGGGTCAGGGACACAGCTTGTCACCGCACCATGCTTGCTCAGCTGATCTGTGTGACAAACAGGAAGTTAAACTGTCTGTTTCTTGGATCCGTTAAAAGTCAGTCGAGAGTGATGGTCACAGAGCTTCCTTATTCTAAAACACTGCTAAAACCCATTCAGTGTCAACATATGAATTTTCAGTCCACCTAGAGTACTTAACACCTAATCATCCTCAGTATCAATAGTTCTTACTGACAGTGTTTTAGCCTTGATGACAATAAAATGACAGTAAAGTCAGAGGGTCGAGATTAAATTAGAGCTTCTGACAGCGCGGTTTTCCACAGTTAAAGTGATCTCTTGTTCAAATCAGTGATGCTCTTCCATTAGTCGTGTCAAATTCTTTCAAAAGCAGAGCCTGATCATTCAGACAGATATGTTTGGCTTCTGAGCAGTGTTAAGCTGCAAATACATTTTTAATTAAAAACAAATTCAAATGTTCTTCGCGTGTCACAAAAAAATCTGATTTAAAAAATGAATCAGTTTCATCGTGAAGAGATGAGTGTTTTTAATCTTGCTTCTCAGAGCTGCTGGGTTTCATTTCAGCTGTGGGATTGATTTACACCTGGAACAACAACACTGCAAATAACCAGCTGGTATGACAGGAACCCAGCAGTGCTCTGGGTGGAGAGAACCACTGATACGGAATAAATGCAGTTAGCTGTTTTAGGCTAACATTTACCGTAACATATTATTTATTAATCCATATTATGTCAGCTATTTGCTTTTCTCTACTTTGTGTCTTGTCTGATGCTAAATACCGTGTTTGGAGATGTAATTTTCAGTGAAAACACAGATCTAAAATAAAAACTAAATTATTTCTAAAAGTACCTCAAGCATAGCCTTTCCCTTGTAATATATACAAGGGAAAGGCAGGATACAGGATATTTCTGTATACTACTTACAAGAGTCTCATGTTTTAAGACCTCAGGAGCCGGCTGCTTCCCACATAGGACACTGTGAGTTTGTGTTTATACATATTTCTTGTGCGTTCATCTCTTTTATTCTTTGCAGCTGATCTGATCTGGCTGTGACCTCTGCCTGAGACTCATCGTGTCGTTGCTGTCAGACCTTAAAACTGCTTCTTCCTGGGCTGCTTTCACCTCCACCTCCTGTGTTCCTCAGAGTCCAGTCCAGGATATGAGATCCTCATAAGTTCAAATCCATCCAGCTCTTCCAACGAAGATTCAATTCAATTTTATTTATATAGCGCCATATCATAACAAAGTTATCTCAAGGCACTTTTTTATATAGAGCAGGTCAAGACCAACTCTTATATTTACAAAGACCAACCAGTTCCCACCATGAATAAGCACTAGGAGACAGTGGCAAGAAAAACTCCCTTTTAACAAGTAGAAACCTTGAGCAGAACCAGGCTCAAGGTGGGCGATCACCTGCCTCGACCGGTTGGGTTGAAGATCTAACTCTGCGGTCACCAAAGTCATTGCTAGATCTTCACCACCACTCCTGTCTAGACTCTATTGGGATATATTCCTTCATGAGTTTACATCCCATGAACGCAACAGATTCACAATAGGGACTAATTCCCGGACTCTTTCTATCCCTGATGATGCTTTCAATAATTTCATCAATTTAATAAATAGGAATATTTATATTAATATTTGAATTGTTTTTTTCTTAATGAAAAGTAAATAGAGGTGAGTTGAGTGAGCAATTGATGGCTCAAAATCTTATTTCAGTGATGTTTACATCTTATGTTGTGCAGCATCTCTGCTGCTGTGCTTGATAATGGAGTTGTTTCCCCACCAATTCAGCCAATTTAAACACAGGGTTTTTGAACAGTGTTTGGCGGACCTCTCTCTCTCTCTCTCTCTCACTCAGATACCAGCTATTTGCTTTTTATTTTGTGTTTTGGAATGACAAACACCTCCCACAACCATTCCATCATATCTTAAAGTCAGCTACACAAATATCTCAACATTATCTGCCTTTGAGCTATTTGCCACCGTGTTGACAAAACATCTGTATGAACTGTGTTTGCTTGGGACGAGGCAGATTGTTGTTTTTCCTTATTAGGTCAAGTAGATGTAGCATGAGATGCCCAAGATATTGTAGAATTGTCCCCCCTTTTGCCCATTTTAGGTCATTCAGCCACAATCAAAATGTTTTTCATTGGATTTTCTGAGACAATTTATTTTTAAATATTTAAATACCAAAATAATCATCCCTTAGGGGAAGCATACGCCATTCAACACATTCATTTCAACTTAAAACTTGATTTCAACGCATCATCAGTCATTTTAAGCACCTTTTTCCTTTTAATTCCCCTTTAAAAATCATCATATATTTGTCGGTTTGCTTCGTTGAACAATCGGTGGTACTCATTGAGCTTCAGTGATTCTTCAGACCAACAACACACATCTATTATTATTATCTGTTCTGTCGGATCATGTGTTACTCAATGACTTTTCCTCGCACAGCGGATAAAAGACCAGATGTTGTAACGGTCTCTTAGAAAATCCTTCATCTGCCACTAAAAAAAAACCCTCAGTAAGTGCAACCAAACACAAAGAAATGAGGTCACTAAGCTGGGTTAACATACATTACATTTTCAGGTAGGCACAAAGTCAGAGAAATAAGCCTTCACATAACACCAGTATGACCAGTTTGACCATCCATTCTGAAAGAATTAAGGCGTACCTAATGGTGTTTTAAGACCTTATTAAATACGAGCTATAGCTGAAATAGCTCAATACTAGAATAATAATAAGAACCATAGTAACATTACGCAAGATCTGCAGATAGTATTTTGTCATGTAATGCCATGGCTGTTGGTTTTCTACAAATAAAACTAAAGTTTATAACCAAGCCCACTTTTCCTTTCGGCCCTATTTCACATTTTGTTCCCTCGAGACTTCCCTCCAGTTTAAACAGCTACAAGAAAATCCACATTTGCATGATTAATAAGTTACATTTTTATACATACACACATACAGAGGGGAGCTTGGAAGTTGCTTGGCACATTCTCATGCTTGACCAACCTCCTACAATCTAAATAACTATACAAGACACAGTAAAACAGGTCTTCTCACACCAATGTTTTCCCTGTTCAGTCATGAGGCTTCAGCATGTACAGGAGATGAAACAGGAGCCTGCATGGCCACGATTAACACTTGTCTGCATAATCATCCTGCAAAAGGAGGGCATACACAACCCAATGCACTAAGTAACACGGAACAGTTCAGCTGTACATACAGTATCTTCACATACTGATAAGGTTTAGATTAATAATTTAATCTGTATATACTGTATCTTAATATGCTGGTACCAGGTATTCACAGTGACTCTAAAATAAAATTACAAGAGGAAGTTTGTACAAGAAAGAAGAGAGTCCGAGTGACTGGCGAACGTTTGGCATCCCTTTTTGTCGGAGTTTAGAGTTTGTGGTTGGAGTTTAGTTTGTGGTCGAGTCAGTTCTGTTGGATTTCGGTGGGATTCAGGAAAGCTGCCTGGGCTTTTTTTATTTTGTTGGCACTGAGGAGAAGCAGTCCGCCTCCTCTGAATACACGTTTGTTATTGGCGCCGTGAGCAGTGGACACAAAAAGGTGAGGTAAGGTGGTGTCAGGGGAATGAGATCTTATCCACCTTCTTATGTTGAGCAAGACATAACCCTGTGCAGGTTAAGTAAAGTACAGCATGTGCCCTGTCCAGTGCTGATTTTACAAAAAATTTAAAACAAAACAAAAAGTGCAAGAACGACACAGAAACACACACAAACACACATCAGGGTGGAATGGTAAGATTTCACCTACTGACCTTACCGCTACCACTCATAAGCCATATTAAACAATTACCCAAAATAGTCACTGTAGACATCCGCCAAACACAAAACATATTTAAATACAATATTCTGTATTTCACTATTAGTTCAAGGTGTTTTATTCAGACACCTAAAGCTATTTTGCCAGCTGAAAGAAAAGCTGCCTTTTGGCGATTTGTGGTTCAGGCCAGCAGGAGGAGATCTTCTACAGTATGGCTGCTACAATAGTGAGGTTAGAAGAAAACAGCTACAGGCAATCATGGAAGGAAGCTGAAGCAGTTCTTTCCTGCCATTGTCTGTGTCTTCAGGAGAGGTATGACCCTTTTCAGTATCACTTGAATATTGTTTTCATACTTCCAGGATGAACAAGCATACTTTTTATGGGACATTTCCAGTTTGTGTCCTTTTCATTTATGTTTTTTTTTTTTTTTTAAATCGTCTCTCCCTAAAAACTTGAGAATTTCTTAAATACAGTACTACTGAGAAGTGAAGAGGGCAGAGAATGATGTTCTTATGTAACTGAGCTTCCTCTGAGGCGAGTCAGTTAGCATCATTATGTCTTTTGAAGTAGAAGGCCGCCTGCAGGCTCGTCATTGTCATGTTCCCTTTTTTTTTCTTGTTGTGTTTTGTTTCAAGGCCTTCCACACTATCAGCGCCAGGCAGAACCACACTCACACATTGCAACTACACAGTCTGGCAGAGAGGAGAGCAATACTATTGTTCACATATATTATTGGTGCTATATATATACACTTTTGGTCATTTCAGATAAGACACCACCAAACATGCTATACAGTGTCTCTCAGTCTTAATTGCCACTTTTTTATGCAAGTGCTATTCAGCCCAGCTTGTCAAGTATTTGAAGCAAGGTACAGTAAGAGATGCACACATACAGACACACACACACGCACACACACACACACACACACACGTGTGCGGCACACATCCGCACATACTGTATCATATACACCAGGAGAAGCACTCTGGCATAGCAAACCAAAGCAGCAGCGTGAGAGCTGCACATTGGTCCATCTATGAAAGTCATGTGATGTTGAAAACGTCGTTTTTTGTTTTTTTTCATTAGTCGATTTGCATACTCCCCCACCAACAGGTGGGTCCAGGATTCAGGATTGAGACTGTGGTAGTACACAGATTGAAGTGAATACGTGTCTGCTTTTTCAAATATGCATGAACAAAATAAGTATACTGAGCGTACAGGCACGTTGTACGGCTTCTATCTGATCTGTGTGTTTGTGCGTGCAGTGGTGGAGCTAACAGGGCTTGTTGACGTTGCACAGCAGCTCGGTGACTTTGATGAGGCGAGCCACTGTGCTCTGCGACTCCTCCTGCAGCCGCTGGTTGTTCTGCCTGAGGCTCTGCACCTCGGCCTGCAGCATCGCCTTGTCCTCTTTCTCCTGAAAGACATCGGCACACAACAAAACAAAAGCCGTCGCTCAGATCGCTGTGGCAGGAACGGGAGAGGAGCGACAGGTACAGCGGTGGCTTTAAGGAAACTAGTGGGCACACATAAACACAGAGCTTGAAATAAAACAACACAAACAGTGTAGAGAAGCACATCTCACTGCAGTGGGGGAAAAAAACAATTAACCACTGAACTGATCATTTCTTTGACAGAAAACGACCTCAGTGCTTTGGAGTTTTAGGCTGCTGGTCAGACTGACTAAGCAACTAATTACCTATAATGGGTATATGGCCGCAATTAATGATTATTTCAAATAATCGGACAATTATTTTTCAATAAATTGTTTAGTGAAAAATGAGTCAAAGGTGACATCTTTAAATCGCTTGTTCTGTCCGACCAACAGTCTAAAACCCAAAGATATTAAATTTACTGTCAAATAAAGTCAAATATTTAGAGGCTGGAACCAGAGAATGTTTCATTTTTGCTTCATAAATGAGAAAGTCGATTAATTAAAATTGATGCTGTTTAATTTTCTATTGATCAACTAATCAGCTATTTTTTTCAGCACTAAATGGGCATTTTATCATTATTCTTGAGTTCATAGGCTAAATGTATTTGTTGATTAGAAAGATTTTCCAGAGATGAATCAATAATGAAAATAGTACAATTGCAGTCCCGATCAAGGACTTAAAAATAAATAGAAAACGTTCCATTTAATTGGGAGGAATAATATGTTTATATAATATTTAGTACACACAGAGACACATACACTAGTGACCATAAATTCTCAACACAAGGTCCACATGTCTGCTGTTGACTGACTAACTCCATCCGCTGACGAAGGCCAGGAGATGTGGTTGAAAGCTTTGGAAACAAAGGTGGACTTTGCGTTGAAAATCACTTTTTGTCAGGCGACCGAGAAGATCAGCCTTTGAATACATCATATTTTGACATCGACACGAAAAATAAACATAGCAACACAGAATTACTTTTAGAAGAAATGTGCAGAAGAAAGTGCTCGAAAATACTGACAACAGCATTAAAGGAGTGATACTGGAATATTCAGAAAATCTGAAAATGCTACTGTACAAATTTATGAATAAATAAATGTGAATGTTTGTATTTTAATGCCTTTACAGTGAGCCATCTGTGACTTGAAATGGGTGAATGGATGGGATAATTTGTACAAGTAAACAAAAGGAGGCATAGGAAAATACAGATCATCTCGCTCCAGTGACAGAAGCGGATCAATTTAAATACTTTTTCCCTACCTGCCGCCTTTCGCCTGGGGCTCAATGAAAATATTATTACAGAAAAAACATTCATGGAAGTCAAAGCACCTTTTGCAGGTCATCCTGCAGCTTCCTCAGCATGGCCTCCAGCTGCGATACCTTCTCTTCTAGGTGGCCTGGAGAGTCACTGCAACAAAGAGAAGCAGTGATACTTCGTCAAAATCTGAAAATGCCTAAATAGAAAGTAAAGTATCAGAATGGCTCACCAAGATGATTGTGTTCACTGGTATCTGCATGTGTTTCATATAGTGCAAAGGTTTTCTTTTTTTCTTTTGTAAGAAAAAGTTTATCTCCTGTTATAACACCTCCCTTCATCTTATGCAGAGTGAACATTGCTTGATTGGTCGTGGAGCTGCCTGTCACCACAGCAGCCTCGGAGCTCAAGACATTGTCCCTGCTGCCTTTAATACTCAGAGTTCAATTCACAGTAATTGCTACACCTGACAAGCAGACCCATTCTGAGTGAGTATAGTCATTTCACTGCAGTCCTGAGTACTGACTACACCCTACAGAGCGAAGAACATGCGGTCTCCTGGTGATATGAAAAATGCAATAAAGCTTTTAAAGTAGAGTAAAATGACATTATCATCAAATGATGTGGGCCTATTAGTGTATCTTTATGTTTAACGATTAATAATATATTAGATTTGTTTAGTTTGATTTAAAGCTAATTTGGGCAGGTTTTCCAAAAGTGTATTTGAGGACAGAATATTCTTGATAGAGGTTGGCAGCCTTTTATTGTAGTCAACAGATGTTACCTGATCGTTATTGTTGTGCTCATTATTGCAATGTGCAAGTTCAGATACTCATAGTTCATCACCTGAACTAGTACAGTATATGGATCACACTGTCCTAATGTCTTTTTAAGCATTTTACATGCTAGCTGAAGCCAAATCTAATGAAATAGTCACCAATGATGACCTCGACAATATGTAGGTGGACATAAACTAGAGACTTAGAGACTTTAGAGACTTGGACTAAAGAGCAGCTTCATGTTGGCATATTTTTGTATTGGCTCATTTTCTGTTTTGCGTTTGGCCAACAGTTCTGTGGACAGACACAGCATGGAGGAGAAAAAGAAGGCGACCAAGGAGCTGTAAAAAGTATAAAAGAAAAAATAAAATGGATTGGAGTGGGAGTTTTACAGCGAGATGACAATGACAGTGAGTCAAGCACGCTGTGTGTGTGTGTGTGTGTGTGTGTTTGCATGCGAATAAGTGCATCACTGAGTCAGCTCTCTTTATGAGGGAGAGAAGCCATTGCATTGACTCAAACAGTTGGGTGTAGCCAATAAAGTCTAAATAACTGAGACAGAACAAAGGAGAAAAGGGACGTGTGCAATGAAAAAGAAAACCAAAAGACTCACTATATACGATATTGAACTGTCTGCTTCCCCCTGTATGTACTGTATAGCAACCCACCTCTCCTTTGGGTCTTTCAGCTTGCCGTCTGTCTGGTCTCCGGCTTGGGAGGGGTCTCCGGCTTTACGGTCTGTGATAAGGAACATTATCCACATTATTATTACAATTTGAAATAGTCACAATAATAAAAGAAGAGATGAGGCAGACAAATATGGGAGATGTACACTTTCTCTTATAAAGAACATGAAGTCATTTATACACTTCCTAAATCAACTTTTCTTCATATAGAGTACAGATCCCTTGCACACACATTTAAAAAAGTCATCGCTCACTTCTTTTTAATATACGTTTTATGGATAAAAGTATGTGGACATTGCTTGGTACATCTCACTCCGAAAACAATATGCTGTTCTATGCTGTATCATTAAAAACTTATTACAAACCACAAATATACAACTGGGGGTGTCAACATACTTTGCAATTGATTATTTTGCCAGTTCATCAGAAGGCAAACATTACAGTTATTTTTATACAAATATTTTTGAATCTTAAGTTTGTGAACAAAAAACTAAACACTATTATTTGACATGTATATATAGAGTAAGTGAGGTGTGCATGTATAAATAGCTCCTCACCCTCTCGTGACAAAGCCTCCAGGATGCTGCGGCAGGCGGTGGCCAGGTCAGCGATGGACTGCCACTCCTCCTCAGTCGAATCCGTCGTCTCCGAGAGAACTGAAAGAAGGAGGTCGAGACTTATCACGCCTTCTCATGAGACATATCGCAGTGTGTATATTATATTTTATTATATAAATATTAAGTAGCCGGGACAACACAAAAGAACAGTGGGACTGCAGACTTTTGAGCAGCTGTTCTACAGTAACAAAGAGCCACCACTGGGGGATGCTGCTGTGTTAATGCTGGTCAGACTGAGGGGCAGAACATAGATGGACAACGAGGACTGTTGACATGAATGTGGTATGCCTGAAGGTTTCACTGGGCTATGTTTCTGACTTTGTAAAGTCTTTTAGGCACCAGTTAAGGTGAAACTTAAGGCTGCATACAAAATGCTGTAGATTAAAGTAAAAACTTATGAAAATTAGATAAATATAATTTAAAGTTTTGGGAAATTACATTATATAAAATTGAAATAACATTCAAAAAATGACATTCAATATGGTATAATGTTCCTTTTTAATATCTATTAAGGCCTTGAATCTCATCTTTTAGTTTAATAAGACGCGATGCATTTTATTGACCTGCTTCTTGCGAAAGAAAGAATATGAAACCATCACAGGCTCCGGAGGAAGCCCCCAAGGAAAATCAGAAGACTCTGATGAGAGGATGAGCAAGTGTGCTATTTTGCGGTAGTTAAATGATGAGTCTCATAGCCTCAGTGGAGGCAGAGCAGATGGTGTAAGAGGGACTCCTTGATTTGGGGCTGCCTGAAACTTCACCCCTCCCACTACCCATCTGTCCCCCTTTTATCCCAGCCCTGGCAGGGGGCAGCCGAGCAGGGGTGATATTAGATTAGCGGAATAGGGGGCAGCGCGGATGAAAGAGGAGGGACAAAGGGGATGCAGTGGGGAGCGGAGGAAGGATAATGAAGAGAGGGGTTTAGGGCTAAAAAAATTTGGAAAAAGGAATTAAATTGGGCAGAGATGATTTGCAAACATGTGTAATTGTTCCATTTTGGCATCATTTGAGCAGCCGTGTCAGCTGTTGTCTGAGAGCTTTGTTTTGAAGCCATGATCAGGGTCAGAATATCTCAGTGTACACTTCGTCTCCTAATTCATTTTCACACATTTGTTTTTTTGTATTACATTATAAATATATTTTATGTATTACAACAATACATATTTCATTGTAAAAGAATAACAAAAACAATCAGCAGGAATAGGGAAGCACTTACTCTTGGTGATGGAGTTATGAAGACTTAGGGCTCGTGAATTTCTTTCAGCTCGGTCGACACACGACAGCCGGGAAGACGAGTCACTCGCCGAAGCTTTGTCATCGCCAAACTCAGCCCCCATGAACTGAAGACACAGAGATAGAGGGGAGACGACACTGTCAGAGAGAGGATGGAGTGCTGGGGAGAAGCCGCTCACATGTCCTTCCGTCTCAGTCTGTCACCTGTTCGTCCTCCAGGGGAACCTTGGGTTTGACAGCTAGGATCAGATCAGGTGTGGCGTCCCTCAGCTCGCCGACATTCTCATAGATGTGGCGGCCCCCCTTCAGCCCCACGTTGTCATACACGTGCCTGTTCAGCGGGCAGAGAGGGAGAGATGTAGTGGTGGTGGTGGGGGGGGGGGGGACACAAAGCAAATCTGCTGTTGATGCTTCGTGACATTTCTTTATCCAATCCAGAGGTCAAAACAGAGACTGGAGCACTTAGACTCTTAGTAATCTCCAGGATGGCCTGATTGATGTTTGCAAAAATCAACAAAATCACCCGTCAAAAATAACATATGTGATGCGTTTTTTGTCAAATTATTCAATTCTGCTTTGCGTGACAATAAGCAGTCTGATTCATCTTGGTGAGCAGCAGGAGTTTAATGTTATCCTCATGAATATTTCCTTTATGCACAATTTCCTCTTCGAGCTGATGTGGATTTTTGGGGTCAGGTTGATGCAGACATACTGCTGCTTTTACACGTGTGTTTTTCTCTCTCCTTGGAGCTTACCACTTTAGGAAATAGTGCACAATGCAAACCATAATATAAGTGCTTATTGAAGAGAAATAAATGTGCTTTCTTGTTGTCATTTATTTGTCTTGAAGAGTTGAAGATATACTGTACAACTATCCAAATAGTATAAAGAACATTCAAATTAAAGTTTTCTAAGGTGAACCATCATTTTAAAACTTTTGCATTAACACACTTCAGTGACGCAGAGTGACACGCCGCTTGGTGTCCTTTCTCTGTGCCGTGTCCTTTGCGGGAAAAGTGACGCACTGACTCTGTGATTAAATTGTGATGAGTCAGCTTCAGTTTGAGGATATTTTCAGCCATGAGTGGTTGATTTAAGAGCCCCTTTACCTGATGAACTCCCAGTTTGCACATATAACTAGAAAGGTTACACCACCTTGCAAAGCAGCGTTTATCCATTTCTCTGATTCCTCCACAACACTCATTCTTCAGGTTATTCACATGAGTTTTAGTAACACTCACCCATCACATGTATCCCCGTACGACAGCTGTCTCTCCAAAGAGCAGCTGCGTGTGAGCTGCGAGGCGCTGCCCTCCTGGCTCTGATTGGCTGGCTGGTCCTGCAAAGAAGTGGCTCGTAACAACGGTAAGCTATGCGGTGTGAGGAGCGAGCCATGACTTCTCTCACTTTGCCCTTCATCACGCGACTGCCCGTCGCCCTCTTCGGCCTCCACCTGCACCTCCATTATGTCAGCTTCACTGACCCCGCCCGCCTTCAGCTTGTCCCCGCTCGCCTCCTCCTCCTCCTCTTCATCCTCCTCCTCCTCTTCTTCCCTCTCGTCCAGCACCCAGGCCTCTCCGGACTGGTCCTCGCCAGGCTTACACTCTGCATCCTTGATGGCTTTCTGGTACAGCTCAGAGAAACTTCTGCAGAACATAAAACATAAAACCACATACTTAGTAAGAAGAAAACCATCACCACCACCTCTCTTTTCCTGTGCAGCTTCTTATTGTGCTGTTGAGTCATAAATTAATCTAGAAGCCAAAAACAAAGATGACATGAGAAAAAAAGGAGCTATATTTGTCTACGCTTCTATTATATTCCTTTGAAATCACAGAGCCTCCACTTCCTATGAAGAACTGTGACATCTTTGTGACAATTTGAGCTTTGTTGTCACAGAACAAGCATTTCAGGACTGAAATATATAAATAAACCAGAGGGAATTCTCTGAGGACGCTTCTGCTGCCTGCCTTGAAATGTTGCTCTGAAGTTAAGAGCTGCAGAGGTGTCCACTTTAATATTTGTTTTTCATTTATTTGAACAATTCCATCCACAGCTGTCTCTGCCCCTTCTTTGACTTCAGCTGAATGGACAGTGCGCTGGTAAGAGTGGGGCAGCCTGTGCCAGCATTATTAGAGATCATTAAAGGGGTTGATTGGCTGTTGGCCAGCTGGTGTGACACTGACAGGCAGACACTTGCGGCAGAGTGAGCTCTGACCCCAGAGTAGCACCTCTCTTGTTTTCTGAACGGACTTGTCCCACTGACCCCCTCCTCTTCTCTTTATATGCAGTCAACCCTTCTCTCACCCCCTCACTGGGACTACTCTTCACTATGTGGAGCATGCTTAATGCCCACGAGCCCCTTCTTCTGTCTTACCCTGCGTCTGCTGACCCAAATGTTCCCTCGTTAGTGCTCACTCCACCTCCGCCTCCTCCTCCTATCTGCAGTCTCACCCACCTGCGAGGCTTGCCGTTCTCGTCCGGTGGGATGACAGTGATGTGGATCTTGTGGGCAGTGCGGAGCAGCCTGGTCCTCTCCTCGGGGGTCAGGTGAACCAAAGAGTGTCCGCACAGCCGCACCACGCGAGCCCACAGCTGCAGACCTCCGCTCTCAGCGTAACAGAAACGCTGCAGCTCCGTCACAAAGCCCTCCTCGTTCATCAGGAAGCCGGGCTGCCCGACTCCGTCACGCAGGGGGGTGACCTCAAACGCCTCACAGCCCCGGGTAACCAGCTGCAAATGAGACGAAGAAAAAGAATGGATGAATCAGAAAAGACATAAAACATCCACTGCAAAATTTTCAATCTGGAAACAATCACCCACCTCTAGCCTCTGCACCACCTCTCGTATGTCCTCCGCCTGGTTCTCCATCACACTGATTGACACCGACTCCCCGCGCTCATAGAAGATATCCAAGCAGGGCCCCCCCTCCTTAGTCTCTGTCACTGCCTTCCAGCCAACGACATCTCGACAGGAGCAGTTAAACACCACCCTGCGCGTGCACCTCTCAATGAGCACCACCGACTCAGCCGACACCCCGAGCAGACAGGGGAGCCGGTGCTCTCCCGTCTCCCCATCATCCCCACTGTTGACCATCACGGCCCACACCAGCGCACCGGCACTGTGCAGCTCGGCCCCTTTGGCGCCCTTCAGCTTGTCTTTGCGCTTGCCTCCCAGAGAGAGCAGGGGGAACTTGGTGGAGGAGTCGATGGGTGTGGTGGTCACATAGTTTTCAGCCAGGTCCTTCAGGTATTCCTGCCGTGTGCGGGTGGCCATGGAGCGGAACTTCTCTGATTTCTCTGCAGCGTTTTCAGCATTCACTGCCTTCGCCAGGAGGAAGTCTCTGAAGGCAGGCGAGCGAGGGAATCGGGCGCCCTTAGGGAACAGTGGGCCAAATAATGGCATGTCTTTAGAGCGTGTCACAGCCACCCTGAGAGGGAGAGAGAAAAAGAGGAATGGCTGAGTAAGAGAGAAGATACAGCAGAAACATTCGATCAACGTCTTGTTTGCAGTGCTTTAGTGTTCTGTAGTATTCTCCAGAATAACAAACATTTACACTGAATCTGCTGCCATGGTGATGTAGGTTGTCTCCTGAGCTGCCCCCCAACTACTGTTATGTGAGATGCACATGTATCATGTATTTTCTTTAAAGCCCAGATCATTTTACAACTTATTTTCATTTACTACTTCCTTTGACACAAAAGACTTCATTGGCTGGCTATGAATTTATTGCCTCAAGAGATTTAAACCTGCAAAAGAAAGGCAAAGTCTTTTTGGGGTGTGAAAATATGTATTTATCTTTCATCAAATCAAAGTATCAACAGTGGTACTTGGAGTGTAACAGATAGAATCAAGTCAGACCTGTAATAGGTGTTGTCACTGCAAGGCTCATGAACCTGAATGATGATGAAGACATGTTGGAAATGGGAGCGGATGGACTTTGGAGTGAAAGGCAGGGCGCCCGGCTCCTGGAACACGATCGTCACAATGTCGTTACCGATGTGTCGCTTCCTCAGCAACTGTTGATGAAAAACAGAGACACTGAGAAATGTATTAAACAGCTAAGGAGATTACCCTAATGAGCAAAATAGGTCTTCTTTAATTTCTTGAAGTAGGAATGTTCAAATGAACTGACATTATTATTACTTTGCTTTACTGTTAACTCATATTATTATTTTTATGTTGGTATGGTTTTGATGTAATTGTATTGATGGATGCAATAGTGATGATGAAACCAGTCATTATTTACAGTGTGTAGCATAGATGTAAACAAGTGTTAATTATTTATGTTTTCTTTGAAGACAGACCCCAGGGAGAGTAGTTGTAAAGCTGTCATTTGAAATAATGGCTAACTTGTGAAGTGAAGTATAATGAAATGAATAATAAAATAAGCAGCTGTAAGCATCCTTTAACATAACCTTGCAAGCCCACGACCTTGCTGCTATCTGTGTTCGTGCAACTGAGTGCTCAAGAAACACCGTACTTGAGAGAGTCTTGTAAGTTCGAGTTCATTGATTAAGCATTAGGAAACTTTTTAGGACTAAAAATACCACTTATTTAAAAAAGGGAAACAAATTGAACTGAAACTAGATAACGCTTCAAACTAAAAATACTCCAAATGCCAAGCTGTTGCTGACAAACGGCATAAAGTTTAAAGTGGTATTTCACTTTTAGTTTTCAGTTTTAAACCTTTATTCCATATTACTATGCAGTCTACTAGGCTTAAACCGTAGACTGCACATAAAGAACAGATAACAGTAAATACTTGGTGGGAGTGAACACTGGGGGGCAGGATTTTTATGTCATGCTTGTTGCGGAGTACAGAGGCTTTTTCAAAAGACTTTGCCAAAGCACGACAACAGAAGATGGGTAATGAAGGTTGTACCAAGACCGACGCATTTTCCCTGAGAATAGTGTTGAAACATTTGAGAAAATTTTGTGAACTACATAAGAAGAACTTGGTGTTGGAAAAATGCTACTGCAACACAATGGGCATATGTAGGTCATACCTCTGTTGAAATGTAGGTTTATTTTACCTGTTGTGTGTTGTTGGCTGTGTAGGGCAGCATGGTGGACACATGAAACATAATCTCATAGTCCTGGTAGCGAGTGTAGAGCGAATGTGTTCCAGTTGAGTCCGCTACATAAACACAAGGCACATGCACACGCACACACACACATACACATCACACAAAGAGATTTAGCAAATTCAATCAACATCTCTGAATGAAAGACTAAACTCAAACTGTCATAGTCATGGTGAAATCTGTCCCATTTGCAGTTCTCTGCTGCTCGCTGAAGGGAAAACAGCTCTGAGATAATCAGCAGTGACTATGCTATTTTGCAGGCATTACTCAGATTACATGTGGATAGATAGGAGTTATCTGAGGCTTTCAGTGGTGCACTGATGCCCTTCGGATAATGGTCCTGCGACAAGGTGAGATCCAGCCAATAGATCCGGGTGCGGTGTGTGTTTTCAGCTCACTCTTGTTGTCCAGCTGAGCTCGGTATTTCTCCCAGCCCTTCAGGCGCACCCGCTCCCCGAGCAGATCCAGAAACTCCTCAAACGCCGGCCCCGAGCTCTCGTTGTTGTACATGTCTTCCTCTGAGCTCTGGCCGGCCCGGCAGTACATCACCCCAACCTTTCGCTGGAAGTTCAGCTACAATAGAAGATACAGAATCACAGAGTTTATATTATTAAATATGCACATTTATACCATACCACCACAATCAAACTGTCAGGACCTTTCATCGAATAGGGTATCCTGGTCATTTGACTTCTTACTTTACAGCTCAAAATATTTGTTGTAAAATGTTGAACACCTACACAGCATACACTACAATATTAAACTAGCCTATTAATCCCCTTCGGCTTTTAATGCCAGAGTTCAGGAAGCTCAATGTTTCAAACAGAGAGAGTTTATTTTGTCGAAGTTGTTCATTCCTTAAGGAGTTAACATCAAAGGTGAAGCTAGAGGCTATCTGGTGTAGGTGGGTTTAAATGTTTCTTGCAATGAAATATTAAGGGTCCTTAAAATACAGTTTCTATTCATGTAATAGGGCTTTAACGATTATGTGATCGACAGAAAATATTCTGTGAAGGTTTTGGTCGTAGTTGCTCTGAGAACAAGTGACAAACAACTGTCATTATCTTAAATTATTCATTGAAAAGAAATGATGGACAGATTTATTATTAAGGGAAAAATGTGAAATTGAAATAAAATGAATTTCAGTCTGCATAATAATTATACAAACCATTTAGGATTTAAGAAAAGAAAAATTTGAAAATGGAAATTACTCCCAATAAAACAGAACAGTAGAAACGTAGCAACAGACAACTAGATGGTGAGTGAACAGTCAACATTGTGGCAGAAATAGTTGAGGGAAAAATATATACATATATACACAGTATATACACTGTATCTATACATAGATACTTATGTATAGTTGCACTTTTACATCTAAACACACCTGATTGATCACTGTGGACAGTAGGTAAAGAGTAAAACTAAAGAGTACGGTCTGAGATAACTTCTTCTGATCTGGCACTATATTAATAAAACCAATTTGAATTGAATACAAAATGTAATAGGTGTAAACTTCAGAATGTCAGTTTGTCAAACAAAAAATGTTTATGTCCTGGACACTCCAGTCTGACCTTTAAAAAATAGATTTTTGCTGCTCTTTGTGACTAGCCGATGTCCTGAAAAGCTTTCTGTCTGACACATGCAGCAGTCTTTAGTGTCAGCAGAGGCAGACGTAGCCTTACTCACCCCCTGTTCATCCAGCTTCAACAGGGTGTCCCGGACCTTGGGGGAGTTTGAGGCCAAGCGAAGGCAGTGCAAATTCAGCTCAGGCATGATGAACTCCAGCAGCCTCTTGGGAGACAAGCCCCTGGGGGTCGTGTGACGAGCGGCAGAAGGCACTGACTCCTCAAAGATGGAACCTCGCAGTGTCTTCATCTGAGGAGACGATACACATTGAGCACATCCAGTCGAATCCATTTTACACACACTGAACTTGAGGAGAGCTTTGAGGAGAGAGAAGTGCCGGTTTACCTCTGTGGTGCGAAAGATGATTCTGTAATTGTACTGAGCTCCGCTGGATCCTTCTTTCTCCTCTCGACGGAAACTGATGGCCACTGGGCCGAGGCGATCATCCATGCCGAAGAAATTCTGGTGTTCTGTGATGACAATACAGTCACATAAATACAACTGTGAAGAATGATAAAAAAACTGTGACAGTATTAGGGTTTAATCATGATGCTCGGAAAGGACTGTATGGAAATTATTGGGGTGGGCAAAAGGGTTGAATCTTATATTTCATTTTATAAAAAAAAGCTAAACACTCCCCAGCATTACTAATGTTTTTTTTGATCCGCCCCCCTAACATATCAGAACAATATATTCATGGAATATATAACAAACGGTGAAAATATAGCCACTAATATAGCCTAATCTTTGTCACTAAATATAGCCGTCCCCCTCCTGACTAATCATTTTTGCACAGTCCCAACATTTTTACACTGATAAAGACTTGTTCCACTCACTGGGCATAAACAGAATTTTAAGTTGCGGTACACGTACCTTTCATGTAGAAATATTTGCGATAGTAATGGGCTCCGAGATCTGCATGCTCTATAAAGTAGTTGCTCTTGCCCTGCTGTTGGACGTGACTCTCTCTGGGCTCCTCCAGGACCGAGACTGCATCGTTGGGGGTTCGCAGGCTTGACCAGAGTCCCCGCCTCTCCTGGGATCGACCCAGACCCACCTGCTCTTCTCCCCCCGTCTCATTGCGGAAGTGGGGGCAGCTGAGCAGGAGCTCATTGTCATTGCCATCCCCTTCGTCCAGCAGCAGCGACTGCTCAGGGTCATCTGCGTTGCCCCCGTTGCCTCCCCCACCTTGTGCAGGTGAGGACGGGGTGGCTTGGGAGAGGGGGCGCAGCTGGGAGGCGGCTGAAGCCCCTGAGGTGATATTCTTTTTACGCCCAATGCTGTCTCTGTTCGTGGCCGCCTCGGTGAGGTCAAACAGGATGCTCTGAACATCGTAGTGAGCAAAGTTCCTCACCCAGGCTCCACCCCCGATGTTGTCATACGGACCTGGTTGAGGGATCTGAGGGGGCGCAGGTTTGGTCTTCTTATTTAGACCTTCAGGCTTCGGCGGCTTGGCAGGTTTTGGGGAGTCCCCTGTGGAAAAAGTCAGACCCCGAAAGAATCCATCAGGCTCTGGAGGGTTTCCCTGCAGTCCTAAAAGCAGAAAAGGATCTTTGAAACGAAGGGCATTTGGACTCAGGGGCCCCTGGTCGTCTATGCTCAGCTCCTGGGCTTGAGTCTGTCTCTCCAGTGAGGACAAGCTTCCGTATTCCCTGTGTAGCAGCACACCTGAGTCCCCCTGAGCACCTGCACCCGTCTTCTCACCAACCGCCCGAGCTGCTTTGCCCCCTGCCTTCCCGGAGGAGTCCAAGTCTCCTAAGGTTACATCACTGTTACTTCTCTGCATGATGTGGCCCCGGCCCACCGACCTCAGGTTCAGCCCCACGCGGCTCGGAGTGAGGCTGTCTCCATCAGCTCCATCGCTCTCCCTCCTGGGCGGCCACTCCACTACACCTGCTTCCCGTTTGGGGTCAAAGTTGACGGTGGCAATAGGAGGCCGCATGTTCTGACGGCGAAATTTGCGGATGAAGAGGTCATCTGACTGCATGGTGCCTGAGAAACCGACTCCAACAATGTCTTCTCCACTCTGATCAAGAGATTTCTTCTCTCCCAGTTAAATGTATGTCCTGGTCTCTATGGTGCTGGTGTGAAACAGGAACACTGTGCACGAAGATGAAAACCCCCTCCGAGTGAAAGCAACAAATGTAGCCCTCATTAACACCACTTGAGAGGGCTGAACCTTCTCAACCCTTGGACTCTCATAGATGCCTCTGTGAGGTGCCACACTTTGTTATTACAAGTCAACAAGTTCTCAAAGAGTGTAAATGAAGAAGACTGAAGAGAATTTGCAGCTGCGTCTCGTTGTAGGGGTGCGTCCAGGTGTGTAGATGTGTGTTTTACTCCGGTTGCGGGGTGCTCCTTCCTGCGGAGTAAGGATGAGAGGATCATCACTGGTGCCCGACTCTCTGTCCTCTGTGTAGGAGAGGCTCTGTCTCTATCACACCTTCAACATGGCATCCATTCGTCTGCACTCTTCAGTGCCTGCTACTTCCCTTTTGGTTTTGTCCACTGGCCACCTGGAGAAAAAAAAGAAAGTCTTTTTCAACCTCATCTTTCCCATCATTCACAGACATTGCTATTATCTTAATCGACAGCTTTATTTTAGCCCATAACAGCTTGTCAGTAAGTTCACAGAAACACTTGCTCTGATAAACAAGTATTGAATTATTTCAATAAAGCAGCAAGCAGGTCTGACGTGTGTTTTATTGTTGAGTAATGGGGTGTACCTCTGTTTTCTTTCATTATTATTCTTTCCTTTACACATTTTCCATTCCAAAGTTTCCCTAAATAGTTCTATAGCAGAATAAATGCTCACCACATTCACCCCTGCACACACTCACAATAGACAGCATTAACACAGGAGAGGGGGCCTTCCTGGCTCGCTGACAGTGTGCCAACATGCAAAAGAAATAAGTGTGAACTGTCTCTCACCCTCACGTACGTTCACACACAAACAGACACAGTTTTGTATTTAAAAGAACTGAAACATTGTTAATTGTTTCTACCGATGTAGTATTTTGGAACAGCTCAACAACGTCAACAACAAGTCAACAACGAGGTTTAAAGTCATTTAAAGACAACAGCTTTGTGCTAGAGAGTATGAAGCTCTGCGCTTCCCTTTTTTTAAGTCGTATTACAGTTCATTGTTTTAAGTTTTAACTGCAACTTACCAACCAAGAGGATTTTGTTTCAGAAACAGATCACCCAGTTTCAGTCATCGTTTGTCGCTGATGCTCTGTCTGACCAAACTGACGTCAATCAACTCGAGCTGAAACCTTTTGTCGCTCTCAATAAGGTATGAGGCTTCTTCCGGTCTAGCTTTTTCACATGCATCTCATGCTTGCAGCCTAAAGAGCAGGTGCAGTGGTGCAGAGCTGCTACCAGAAAAGCTACGCACACACACACACACACACACACACACACACACACACTCACTCACACACACACACACACACACACACACACACACACACACACACACGCATAACATAAACATGCCATAGATTAAAGTGAGGAAGTCACAAGAAATCTTTGTTTCCCTTTACGCTCTCTCACATTTCCTTGCAGCACGATAATATATCAGCAGATGTTTAAATTTAACAGTGGAAGGCCTTTAAAAAGCTGTAAACAAAGTATGGAAGTAACTGTTGTCTTATCAGTAGTTTCAATGGTACATGAAGATATGCTGCTGTGTGTCAGGGTGTTTATATGCACTTTTATCGTCTACAAGACATTCTGTGACACAAGAGGTGCTCACTGTTAGCAGGAAGTGTTGATGACTGCAAAATTAGCCAGTTTCTCTCAAAGGTTTTTGTCGATACGTAAGCGGATTATGTCTGCTCTTCAAAAAGAGGCAAAGAGGCTTGTATTAGGCTTTGTTAAAAGTTATTATTTTATATTGTATGATGCAGCATTTGATCACTTTCAGCATTGTCTGTGCGTTTTGTCATTATAATAATCAATAATGGTGGAGTTGGACACATGGAAGAGAACATTCAAGTTTCTGTTTTAGAGCAATAAAACACGTTTAAGTGCTTTTGTGATACTTGATCTGAAGCTGTTATTTTGGGTTATTATTGGTCTTCTTAAAATTACAACTGCCTGAGCTGTGTGACACATTAATGTTTCAAAGTCTCCATGGCTTTATCCTGAGCTGTTTTACCTCCCAGCGACTGATATCTTCATTTCAGACAATCATGTAGATGTTGTTAACCCTTTAAATCAACAATAATATGCATTTGAGTTTGGTGGTGAGGCTCTGCTGGTGCAATGCTCCGAAAAAAAGCTGACACATACGGTCCCTGAGCTCACAGTCTCCCTGGCACAGCTTTTGATGAAAATAAGCACATCCTGAAAGAAACGTTTAAACTCCACACAAATCTAAATGCTAATACAAGCAGGGACTGGGGATGTGGGGTTAAATTATGTATGCAGGGCCATAGTCTATATATTAGAAATACTGAAGTCATGAGTTCATATTGCCCCAGTGCAACTCTACATATATATCAATTTAAGTGTTACATTTTAATTTCTGTAATTGTGAAGTCTTAATGCACATGCAATGCCAGGAATGTAACTCTGGTGGAGAAAGACTATAACCTATTATTTTATTGGCCTAGAAGGGTCGAATGTAAGAATACCGACTTAAATTGGGATTAGACTTAAAATAATGTGCAGTTTCTGTTTAAGCATTGTAGAACATCAATTTCTCCTCAGGTCATTTCAATCTACAAATTTCCAGAGGATGTGACCTTGACATCCTCAGTGGTAGCTCTGGTCCTGGATGCGTGCAGATAGAATGAGTGCCAAATGTTTATATGGATGGGTAGTTTTACAAATAAACTGTGGTTATATATGATTGAACAACATGTGTAACACTGGATTGTAAAATGTCTGAACTACCCAGAGGCTTGATTATGTTATGTGCTTCAAATGATACAGAGATGCTGCAGAAGTGGAGTGATGAATTACATGCAAATAAAACTAAAGTTTTCCTCGTTGACAATTTAAGACATTTCCGGCCAGGTGTGGGTCCCCATCTGACACAAGAGCACTGGTTCACATAGAGCAGCCTCTGTGTGCCGTCTGCATAGTGCCAAGAGCTGCTGACATTAAAACCCTGCTGGTGTTTCTGAACATCATTACCCATGTGGGCACAAATGATGCTTGTCTATCTGCAATCATTAGGTGCAGCATCATCTGCATGTTTCACAATGCCTCGAAAAAGTGCGAGCAATCAATTTTCTTTGCTGACTCAAAGTGGGAGTGTAGATTATTGGCAGCTGTTTTAAAAAAAAAAAAACACACATTGCCTTCATGTTGTTCCAACATCATCCTGAACTTCTGCGATATGCCAGAAACACTCTTGCTCTCCACCAACACAGAACACGGGTTGAACTTGGACACTTACTCACCACCTTTGTACAAATCATATATTCCTGAGCTTCCTAAGACCTCCAACCCGTGAATCAGTCCTTGTTTCCGTGGCAACTGGTGTGGTGCCACCCTCTTTCGAAGTGGTTTCCAGTCCACCAGTGCTTTATAATAACCTTGTTTACTCTACTCAGAAGATAAAATGGCTCCACTTCTGTCAAACGAGCCTACGAATGTTGGTGTCAGTGACCGTGGTCATATTCCTCAGATACAACAATAAAGCAACAGGGACTAATGAGGCGGATCAATGATCTTGTCATTATGTAACTGCCTGCTTTAAAAATTTTAGGTGATGGTGCTTGATGGAATAATCATTTGGTTAATTCAGATTTCAGTAAAATATATTGTGTAGCTGTTCTATCCATAACTCTATATGGGTTTAGTGGCTGCAGGAAGAAAGTGGTAGGCTAATAGAAAATTAACTACAATCAATGAACTTCAATGGTTCTTACACAATTAATTTGGATGCTTAGTTTAAAAAAACATGTACAAAACCAAAAACATGACAAAAGGTGAAGGTGGCTCTGCCTCAGGGAACACACTAGCATGTGGTTTTTAGCCATGCTAGCAGCACATCAGCCTATTAGAACTGTCATCATGAACATGTTGGCATGCTGATGATAGCATTTAGCTTAAAGCATTGCTTTGCCTAAGGATTGCCTCACAGAGCATAGACTCTTATTCATGTTAGTGTAGTACACATGAACACAATGTATGCAAAACTAACCTTGTTAATTTAGTACGCCATCTTTCTTCATTTTTAAATGAATGCTAAATGAAACTACACATTTGTGTCTTTGTATCAAGTGCCAAACGTATCTGTCCATCTAACACAGCCAAGTTAGATTAGCAAACTTAATTTGTTTGAATTGTTTGACACCGGTGATGTTAATTGTGTGAGTGTCCTCAGTGTCTGACTGATCAAAAAGAGGGATTTAACACTGAAGTAATAGTACCAAAAAAAAACTGAGGCCTAAATGTTCACAACTGTTGTAGTTTTTTAGGTTATTTGACAGAATTTTAACCAGCTTTGAAGAGGAACCACAAAGTTGGATGACCAATTAATTTGCATGATTCACATCTATATAATCTGTCTGGTATTTCAGCATCTATTTAATACAGTGTTATTAAGTTACTTTTCATGTGTGTTTACCGCTGTGTGAGGGTAATAAACAAAGGCCCTTTGAATCAGAATCAAGTACAGGAACAGAAAATGGTATTTGGTGGAAGGAGCCAAACGTTTTAAAAGCAATACAGTCATTTTCTTACCATTACTGGTAAGTGATGTCTTCAATCAACTCTTCAGTAGTCCAGAGTAGTATTTAAAATAAATGTTACCACCACATTGGGGGTGACCTCTCCTTAAAAACTGTTCTTTGTCTGTGTCACCGCTATAGAGAAGTGATGTAGAAGTACAAAGTGAAGAGGAACTGGAGTGTTTTGTCCCTGCCCCCTCAAGTTTCTGCTCAATATAATTGGGAACAAATTGTTTGTATTTTCAGTATATTTTCTGCTGCATGCATTATTCTAACAATTTAAATGGCATAGTACATCCTCCCAACGCAAAAGAAGTGAAGCTTTCTCATTTAAACTATCTCCTGATCCCAAATAATTGATACCATAAAATAAACTCCACATAAATGATTAATAACCAGCTTAATGTTTTCCCAGGATATTTGTTGCTGAACAGTCTTTTGAGCTGTATCAGTCTGGCTTAAACCAAACCCTAATATAGTCATAAATGAATCATTTCGTAATAGCAGGATTGACTGAGTGGCAATAATAAAGAAATTATGGATATTATGAAGGCTTGAGACAATAAACAGCAACTGGAAGCTCTTTTTTCAAAAGATTTGAATGCAATTGATTGTAAACTGGCTTTTGGCCTGATGATGGTTTAAAAACTGTTTCCTGGACAGGACACAATACCATAACTTCTCATTCTTGAATATTGCGTAGCGAGCAGGTTCAAAAGCTGAAGTTGTTTATATTTTCTTTGAATACAGCTGAAAACAGGCTGCAACTAAAGAAGATTAACACTGTCATTACGGTGCAGTTGCAGCGTTTTCTAACATTATAAGTATATAAAGCCAACACATAAAACACATGCTAGTGACATTATTTTCATCCAAGATATCAGGTTGCAACACACATAAACTAATCTCCTGTACAAGGAAGAAGCAAATACTCCACACAGTTATAGCTGCATGCACTCATGCACAGTGCACACACACATTTCTCCATGTCAGTCTGTGCAGCAGTTGATGGAAACCGTGCGTGACCCCTGATGCTCCCTGAGCCACAACTCTACCGCCACATCAACAGAAACTTGACCCTTCACTGGGCTGGTTAGAAGGAACTACTTAAACACTTTACATTAAATGGCTTTAAGGAGGAACTACACTGAATTGGATTAGCTGACTTTTTGGCACGACTTCATTCTGCATGACATGGCTGATTTGTCACCTCACTGATATTTCCATGTGTCATCTATGTTGTAACAGTCTAAAGAAAAACCTTACTTTGATATCCTCCTGCCTTTCATGCACGAATGCATGAATCCAATAATGACCAATAACTCTGATATGTATAGTCAGACTACTTCATAAAAAAAGCAGTATTCTCAGTAGTTTGCAGACAGTGTTGTCTGTGCAGCACTTTTCCAGCATTGCATCAATTTAAATAATAAGCTCAATAAAACTGTGCCTTTGTTTCTCTCTTCTGCCACAAGATCAGTCTAGGAGGGACGACCCTGACATGAAGCTGACGCTCTCCAGGATGTTTTTTTATTCCATTAATATGGAGCCTTCACCAAGAACACAGGGAGGATGCTGCCCTCCGCAGATCCCCTCGTGGTACCAGGGCCGGTCTCCCTCCCTGAGAAACTCAATAATGCATGTAGACAGCAGTGTTTAATCCTGCGTCTCAGAGCTCAAAACTCTGTTAGCAGACAGTGGACAGTAATGATCTCCGTATTATGCTCGCACGCTCCCGATAAACTAGGCTTTATTTTATGCTTCTTTTAGTGCTGAGCTCCTGTGTCCATCAGAAGTGATGTCAGTGTCATGTCTGCCTTAAACCCTCGGAGAAGAAAGGGAAATGTGAAATTATGTAATTTTATCTGATTTTAAGGATAATATCTCTTTGTCTAGTGTTGACTGGATAAAATCCCTTTGTTCTTTTGCACCAGATTCACTTTGAAGGGCCATTACTGCCCAGGGAAGATGTTTGGTTTAACTGACGACAGTAAATGAGGTCCACTTCCATGTGAAGTCCAGGACAAGGTTAATGGGCCTCTGGTGTACGCTGTCAGGACAAACTAAAGTCAGTATTAAACATACACTGTTTTGGGGAAGTCATGGTCGCTTGACTTATTTTGCACCAGCGCGAGCATGTCTGCGTCCTGTGAAACAGGAAGAGATGACTGACTTTTTAACCCTGAGAGGATGGGTGTCGTCATCGGTTCTACCCCACACTTCCAAACCCATGGCAGACAGAGTTTTGATCTGTTTTCTCTTCAGGTGAAGCTGCGGAAATCGGCTTAACGGCTCAGCAGCAATTAGATGTGATCAGTGACAAAACGTTGTGCACTTACTGCAGCCTTATCAACCCAATCACATTGAGTTGCAGCAACTGTTTAGCAACTCAGTGTTAATGTCTTTGTTGTCTTTCTTTTAAAACTGAATACCGAAGTTGTGCTTCCACATATTAGACAAGCAGTCTTACAAAGCCGCAGATTGTTTTGACATGTGACATTAAGATGATACATAAAGATTGAGAAACAAGAAGTTAACAGCAGGTCAGCTGCTGCAGTGTCCTTATAGTTAAAAGCTGCCTTGCCGATTCTTAACCACAAGGTCTAAATCAACTCCTAATAGTGATTGATTTGGGGAAATTTAAAGCCTGGCTCAGTCTCACTCTCTTTATTGATCCCATGTAACCCTGTTACATTTGAGATCAGGTTGCATCCATGCTTTGCTGCAGAATATGTGACACTGAACTGCAATGCTTTTAAGACAGCAAATGTTTATTAATGTGGCTGGATCTGATTCAGAAAATGAGTTCATTCGAATGCCTAACACTTGCTATAGGCATTCTCAATCTCAACCCCCCCCCCCCATTCACCACACTGCGGACAGTGAACTGGGCCAAGTCCAGAGGCTGCTAAGTGGATGGTACTGCAGCACTCTCTTTTTTGTAATGTGTTTTATCTCTCTTTTTCATTCAAACCGTTTGCAAACGTCAGTCTAAACTATTGGTCCCCAAAGACACATGAGCTGGCCTCCCCGGCACCTGGTGCACAACGGGCCGATTTCAAAAAAGAAGATAAGTGTCAAGATGGCAGGAAAAAGAACAGGTTTTTGAAGAATCTCAGAACATTTCAGCCATTATTGTGAGTAATATTTTGCACGACAAAGAACGGCACTCTTGCCAACAAGTATGACTGTAACCCACAGTTTGATCCTGTCACTAATAATCGTTAATTTCCCTGCTGTGCTAGCAATTCGACACACACAAAATGTTACACATGTATCATCACGGCTAGAGAGATTTATTTTCTTTCTTTTTATTTATGTTTATTGTGTGTATATATATATATATATATATATATAGATGTATATTACATTACATTACATTCAGGCATTTAGCAGACGCTTTTATCCAAAGTATATATTTATATATATTTATTTTGATAATTTTGGCTTTTAATCGGGACCTCAGTACTTAATTTCATACTTAATTTCATTTGAGTGACTTGTATGACAATAAATAAATCTGAATCTTGAATTTGACTGTTGCTTTTTGAATTCTTGCTCTAATGATGTTTTCACATCACTTCAAGGTGATGCTGACAGAAAACACAAGAGCAGTTACGTCATTTAAATAAGTTGTTGGTGCTTATTTCCTTCATAAATGACATGTGAAGCATCACTACATAGAAAATGTAAAGCGATCATTACACCTGTCCTCGCCTATTTTTCTCTTGACAGTCATGTTGCAGCATATTGATGCTAATCAGATCTTTACTGTACTGTTACTGTAACAACTTGTTTCTCCCTCCAAACACATTTACACACTGTCGCAAAGTGTCATTGATGTCTACTTTTCCTATTTCAAAGAAGGGGCATAATAAGCTTCAAAAGAGAGGAACATTTTCAACTGTAATGTTAAACCAGGACCAATCAGCAAAAAGAGTCTGTATGGAACTGTTGTTATGGTTGTATGTGGAGGTCAAGCCTCACTCTGGGCGATACAGTAGGATAAAGCATCCAAATACACTCAACCAAATACATTTAATGTCAAGGAGAGTTGGACTTCTTTAAATTAGTCCTTCAAAAATTGAAAATAAATCTTCTGCCTAATAAATTATTAATGAGGCTGGGCAAAAAAGGGCGAGGGTTACCAGGATATTAATTATTCATTGGTTGCTTGCTCTCTTGTCCACTCTCGAACCATCGGGGATGCACACACAGACAGACACCAACCATAGCTGATTTGTTTTGATTTACATCTAAGTCTGTGTCTGACTTATTTGTGCACACTTGTCTTTCAGTAAACCAATATGGCTGAGGTCATCTAACGTGTGACTTTGGCTGGTGTCTGCTCCTGTTTCAGTTAGTTTTTGGCTGTTTTTGTAAGCAGATGAGATTTTACACAAAAAAAACATGCTGCTAAAATGTAGAAGAGGCAGACACTTATCACTGGCAGTCAGAGCAGCAGATCTGAATGTTTTTTTGCCTTATATTTTACTCCTATACTGGATGCATAATCAGTGACCCTCCCCCTACAGTAAATGCAAAGAGGAAGTATGCTTCGAAAAGCTCCTTCTGTAGTATTGTCCATATTAAAACCCAACTTCCTCTTGTAAAAAATAGCACAACCTAAAACTGATGGACCCTCAAATACACATTTAAGCGCCATTGTTTCTGACACAACCTACGTGCTATTCTATCAAAGTAAAACAAAGTACCTAAGTCACGCAATTGTTTGACATGTTATTTGCCATGCCATCAACACTGTGCTGGCAGAGCACTGCCACTTCCTCTGTGTCTGAAAATACACCTTGTGGCAGGCAGTTTGTGTGACAGAGGGACGGGCAGAGAGATTTAAGGCTTGAATGTGAGACGGTTTGAGTGTATGTGTGTCTTTGTGTGCCTTTGCTGACTCTTTGAAAGCCTTATACACGTGGCACATAGTCCAACAGGAAGAGCAGCTGTCCCTCTGCATTCGCCCTGTGTGTGCATGTGTGCGTGCATTTGTGTGTGTGCGTGGGCGTATGTGTCAGAGAAAGGAATTGACCCTCAGCTACATTATGTAGAGATACATTTCACTGTTATACCCCCGTCGTCAGTGTAACCAGCTCTGTGGCAGAGCAAAAGAGATTGCCCAATATTGCTTTAATAGCACTCTGAATTGTTGCCCTACCTTGTCTACTTTCAGAGGAAGAGACTCTGACCTCCTCTGCTTCCTCACTTTTTCTATTGTCTGGTGAAATGCAGTTGAGTGCCCATGAAATGGCTGAAGCAAAACCAGTAGCCACACTTATACCCATTTCTCAGCCGAAAATCTTTGTTTATGGGAGAAAATCTCCGAAATGTGTCTTCAGTTACTCTAAATAAGTGTTGCTTATGTCTTGAGGGTACTGCAGTGGGGAAAGGCCACTTCTAAATGGTTACCATCAAACTTACAAGCTACACTGGTTTAGCCTGTGTCCATTATTATCGTAGAGAATACAAATTGCTATCATTATTTGGAGAAATAGAATGCTGTCTCTTGTTGACTTCCACAGTGCAGACAGTCTGTTTGCGCTGACTCTTGTGTTTTTGGTATTTTTCCTCCATTTATATGCTATTATTATTTTGCCTCCTTCGCATCATTTTTATTTTTACGTTTTTTTCACTGTGAAATATACTAACATTGTAAGAATGCTACAATCATGAATATCATCATATGTAAGCAAGTATGAATCGATGTTATGCGCTATTGCAATCAAGTGTTTAAATAAAGGTTGAAGAGGAGATGGATGGCAGTGATTCAGTGTTGGATCCACTGCAGTTAGTAACTCTGAAACCCTTGCATTTGCATGACATCCTGCACCTCTAGCTTGAAGCTTGCTAGCTAGTTACAAATAATATAATGCCCAAAAATCATAACTATAATTATATCATTATCCAAATTTCCTACTACCACAATATTCACTCCACGTCTGCACATCGCAAGCAAGCCCTTGTGGCAGCTTACAGTCTCTCTCTTGCCTGGTGGCCTTGTGTCATTTACACCAGCGGCTCTGCACCTTCTGACCTACATAAAGATGAGCATCTCATGCACCAATATGCTAACTTTGCTGGTGCAGATAGCAGCTGATGTACTGTAGCTTTTCTGTGATGCGATCTACGTAAGCTATGGTCATAAGAAAGAACAGGTCTTGTGAGTCTGTGGCTTCACACTTGAGAATCACAACACATAGTACGTCACCAGGAGACCGATATGCATTGTGTGAATGACTACTGTGCACTAATGCTTGCATGGAATAATTTACTTAGCCTGAACCTGTTCAATTGCTAAGCTTATCAGAGACTGCCTGTAGCCAACCTTATTATTTCTGGTGCAAATTCTTTCTTCACTTAGGTAAAGAATTGGCACATAACCGCTGTGACCGCGAGGCACATATTTGTGTCACATTTACTCAAATGACCAAGAATAAGAGAAGTGTGGCAGAACACAATTTAAAAGAAAACGTGAGACCCTCCTCCTTCTCCTCCTCTCATCCCTCCTCCCTCCTGTCAGGGAGGAAGGTCACAGCCCTCAGTCAGTTTCTGGTGTGCAGTCGCTGTTTGGCCCTGTAAGGGTAGACAGCCGATGCAGCACTTTATCTGCTCAAACTGCTCTCTCCTCTCACTTCTTTGTTAGCGCTGCCTTTAACAAGTAAATGAAACAGTTGTGGTTGCAACTTCCTTTTCATAGTTGTGACAGAACAAAGAGGCCCTTCAGTCAGAAATAAATACGTTGATGATCTCTAATATTTCATGCATTAGCCCAAGAATAGAATATTCTGTCATAAGGGTATTTTTACACTCCTCTCAGTGTGGGATGTTTTCTGCCTTTTTGATCTCTATCTGCCAAGTATGGTGATGAAGTGACGTGGTGCAAGCCTGAATGGTTGGTCCTGGACTGCTTTCAGTGGCTCTGAATACCCTTGAGTGCACTTCTCCTGCAATAGCAACATGAACAATGAAAAGGAGCCACTGCACCGCTCAATGGTTTAATATATATATGTATGATATAACTGAGAGGGACTGTGTGATTAAGAAGAATACGCTCTAAGGTTTTTCATCTCACAATGAAATACTTTTTTTTTTTACAACATGTGAATGTGGTATAAGTTGAGGGGTTTTTGTACATGTCCAAATATAACAGATGGAAATGAAAGTAATCACAACAGATCGTTACATAAATATGTTTCATGGAGTCAGCAGCTTCTATATATTTTAGGACTATTACATCACGGCTTTGTTGTTAGAAATCCTCATCCTTTCTAAGCATCTCTCTCTCTCTCCCCATACAAAGTACAACAACTATAAAAACATTTATTTAAATATTTCGCACAGCCGATGGATTTTGTGAGGGGTTTCGAATGGGATATTAACGTCTATTATTCCTTTGTGTCAGTTCCAACGCCAAGTAGATGTGTTTTGTGCAGTGGATGTTGCAAAACCATTCAGGGACAATTTGAAAGCTAAGTCTTCAATTGATACATTTCAAAAAGACAACAGCGACTCTGTAGCCACTTAGAATTGACTCTGAATATTTGTCATACTAATTTATCTCAACTGTGCAGTCCGACAGTCTAGATGACTCATTCTCTTTTTGAAAGACACATTTCTGCTCTTTCTTAATTGTGCTACTGGACGGCTAAAAAAGGAAAACAGCCTTGGACAAAACTAATGAGGCCTGATCTTCTTTTAAGAGCAGCGGCCAACAGAGGGACAGGTGACAACAGAGAGCTCAAGCTAAGAGGATCCACCCGGTGGCTTACAGTGCCAGCATCCTGCCATCCGATGAGGATAATGATCCGCCTGTACAACTGCCTTCCTCTCTGAGCCCCCACAGGGAGCCTGCCGGGGTGTAGCCATGCAAAATGGCTCCAAATGAGAAGAATGATACGATGCTGACTCAGACCAGAGCAAAATCTGCCTGGTAACCTTGCAACACGTCTGTCTAAATCTCAATGAGTGAGTGCAGAAACAGACACAAGTCACTTTGCTCATATCTGTGGAGGATTATGGTCAACAAATACGGACAAAGTGGAAGTACCTTTAGAAAAAACTTTTCTGCAGCCTGCATTTTCCTCGTATTGTCAAGTATAGCCGACTGCTGATTGGTGACTGTTGTGATGCTGTGAGGACAGAGAGTCATTTTTAAAATCACGGTATCTTTCTGTACAAAAACAGGACAAACAATGCAAGTTAAAGTTTAAATCCTGGCAGGCAAACAGCACCAGGAGACATCGAGCCTGGATCTAACAGCCCTGACAGTGACTCAATCTTACTGCACAACTGTGTGACGCTGCTAACAAACCGTCATCATCATTATTCAGTGTAAAGCACTAAAGGTTATTCACTTCTCCACCCGCATTTAAGAGGACAAACAACGAAAAAACATAGTTCTCTTCTGCAATTCTTTGCATCTTTTTGTGATGCCAGAGGTTACGGTTGGCAAAACAGAGACTGAGGGAGCATTTAGGGATTATTTTAATGGCATTATCTCTCTGCTAGACATAGAACCATATCTGAATCCACAACAAGACAGTCGAGCTCTCTTGGCTCTTGTTTGGTGCAGGAAATAAAAGTAGGCCGATCGTTTCAAGAGTCACCTCTGACTCTGCTCCCCTCCTACTCAACCTGGAATAGTACGAGTCCCATGGAAGAAGCCTCTCAGAGGAAAAGACACCCCACGGTCGTAAATGATTGCACACAAAAAAAAAAAAGAAAAAAAAGAACCCTTGTGGTCATGGCCATTTCTACAAAAAACTTGAGTTTCAGTTTACAGGAGTCTTTTTGGACCAGATCAGATCATATCCCGGACGTCACAGTGTCCAAACCAGAGCTGAAACGATTAGTCAATTAATTGACTGCAACAATTGTGATTACTGATAAACAGTTGAAGTAATTTATCAGCTTCTCAGATGTGATGATTTGCTAATTTTCTTAGTTTTCTATGATAGTGAACTAAATATGTTTGGATTTTAGACTGTTGGCCGGACAAAACAGGCAATCTGAATATGTCAGCTTGGACTCCAAACAACTGATTGATAATAAAACCATTAGCTGCAACAGTAATTGAAACATCTCTTATCTCTGATAACCAGTCACATACAGAGATGTGACTCCTTAGTAATAGCAGGCAGACTTGTAATTGTCATACATGTAATTGAGGTGATTTGGTTATGGAAAATAATGAATATCAATTGGCGCTAATTGCTAAACCACTTTACCAACAGAGGGGACAGAGGGACTTAGAAAACAGTGTTCAGGAGAGATGGCAATTAATAAAGCAGTTTTCTTTGGCAAAAAAGATCTGTCATTACATTTTTATGGCAACAGAAAGCAGACTGTGGACTACAAAGGCCTCGGTTATTCTGGAATAAGCAGGTTTTAAAACTATATTTGTTCTGTGCACCTCTGTGCTCTATCAAATAATACAAAGTCTCTGGATCAAGGTGCTGCTAGTGTTTGTGTTTGATAAATATCCTGTTGACTGAGAATTTGACTATTTTGATATATACTGTAAATGCAGTGCAGTGGACGGCAGCAGAAAAAAAGTCGCACTTCATGCAGACATACTTCATACATCATTTACCAAAAAGAATAACTGTAGGTACAGTAAAACAAGGTGGATTTTCACACACACACACACACACGAAACAACCTGCATCCAAAGTTGACCCTGATGCAAAACATCACACCCTCCTGCCAGTCTGGCCAGGTACACAAACACAATGCCACCAAGTCACATTTAGTCATCACACATCCTTCCTTGCATCATGTCAGGTCCAACTGTGTTTAATTGTTTAAAATGCAAACGTCAACCACAGTGAATACCACATTGCACGAGGAGCCATGCGGCTCAATGTAAATTAAATGGCCCGTTCCTTTGAGTGCACTGGCTTATGTAAGCTGCTGCTGCTTGTCTCTTCAACCCCCCCACCACCACCAACCCCAGCTCTCCATCCCTGCCTTTCTTTCCCTTCAGCAGCCTTATCCATCCCCTGAAACCCCAACCTCTCGTAAACACACAGCCACATCCTAAATTAGAGAGTGCAGGGGGTGGTGAGGAGGGTGAGGGCGGTGGGTGGGGGGGGGGGGGTCTGACTCCCGCATCCCTCATTTTCTCTGCCACCTTGAAAACAACACCCCAATTCCGGTTGTGGTTCTCCATTCCATCATTGTTTGTGCACATCACATGCAGTCATGTCACAATGCTCTTTATCCTCACAAATCCCCTGCACGCCGCAGACCGATGCCTTTTTTTCTCTTTGAAAAGAGGTATCTAGAAAAAAGAATCCTGCTCCTCTTTTTGTTCCTGCATCTTCTTTCTCTCTATGTCTCTCTTTCATTCTCACTGTCCCTCCATCCATCCCTCCCTGCCCTCCCCTCCTCCCCCCACCTTGAGTCCTGCAGCCACAAGCGCTCTACAGCAAGGTTTCGCAGCGGCTTCTTGACAATGTCATAACGCTGTTTTTAAGACAACCCTGCTTCGTTGGAGAGTGCACAATGGGGAGAGACAGGAAAGATGATGGGGGGTTAGTGTCGGGAGAGGAGGAGGGGAAGGGGAGGGGAGGGGGGGGGAGGCCGGGGATGAAATGCGACAAAGCTTGCGAGCTGGATTCAAACCCACAATGTCGCGTGTAAATGGTATGCACAGGGCACCTTAGCTCACTGAGTAAAATGCATTTTTAAAGAGCTGACAACAACACAATGGGTAGAGAGGCGGAGGGAGGGCAAGCTCGATGATTAGATGATAATGCAAAGCCATTATTTCATATCCTCTACTGCTCTCATTCATTGTCTCTGCTTGGTTTGTGTGAGTATACGAGCATGCCTATACAGAGGTATGTGGCATACACGGTGTGCAGATCCACCCATCTGAATCCATTATCATCAGAAAGAGGACACGGGGAGGCTGGAATGTGAATTCTCCGTACTCTCAATACAGAAGGAAAAAGGCTTACCTCCACATTTCAGCTCTGCTCGACCCTGCCTTGTTTCATCCTGTTCCTCTCTGCCGACTCCCTCCCCTTCTCTCCCCATGACAGCATATTTCTGCTATCTATCTCCACGGTGAGGCTCTTTCTCCTCCTCCTTCAGTTCCTCCTCCTGTCTGCTGTTCTCTTCCTCTCTCCAAAAATAAAATAAAGCAACAGAACACGCGCGCACTTCCCGATCTCGGTGTCTACCGGCTCTTCTATTATGTTGTTAAAGTCAAGAGGCAGGTTGATTTGTGCTGTCCTCCTCCCTCTTTCTCCCTCTCGCGCTGATTCTTTTCCATTCACATCACACTAAAGCCAACCCCCTCTTTCTCCTCTCTCTCTCTCTCTCTCTCTCTCTCTCTCTCTCTCACACACACACACACACACACACACACACACAGCTTTACCCGGCCTCTCTCTCCTCCCCCCTCCTCATCTCCTTGTCAAAGAGAGGTTGAGGCAGCGGCAGACAGCAGTGGCCAAGAGGAGAGCTCTCTGTGTCTTAAAAAGAAATTCAAAATGCTTCAGTGGCAAAACTGTATTCATTAAAAATGTGATGAATCAAGGACTCAAGATCCTCATATAATAACATGACATGCACAACCAGAAATGTAGCAGATTAAATGCTGATGCAATGTGGCATCAAGACAGTCACCTTCCACAATTTCTAAATCTTTCTGCTACTAATGAATTAATGGGAAGAAGCACTCGCAATATCAAACACCTTCATTTAAAGCCTCTTTCTTTGGTGCCAAAACCAACATTTCTGCACAAGAGAGATAAAGGCTCAGGGGCAAAGGTGAAAATGGCAGTGTGTGTGTCTGTGTGTGTGTGACAGTGCGTGTTTATTTGTAGAGACCTCTGTGTACTCCCCAAACGTAGTCAGTGTGGGTCGAGACCATAACAAACAATCAACCTGCCTGAGAACAATAAGAGCGCAGGAGTGTAACAACATAGCTTGCCTTTTCCTTCCCCATCAGCCACTGGAGCCATCTTCAAACAACACATACCTTTCAATTTGGGCAAACTGATGTTCAGGAGAGGAGAGGAATCATCCTACTAGACCTATACACTGCAGCAGAGCCAAGAGTGTCCGGCACCATCCCCCTAATTACTGTATGGAGCCTTCGTCCTGGTCGTACCATATGGCTGTGTGTGTTACCAGGTCAGTGGCTCTGGTCTGGGGTTGGGGGCGGGGAGGAGAAGCAGCATGCGTTGTTGTTGGTGCTGGGTGTCTTGAAGAGATAAGATAATAAAAACAGAGGCACTAGTTGACAGTAGATAAACAGTTTTCTTAAAAACAAGCATACCTCTCTGTGCGTTCATCCGGGGTCAGGAGGGGTTTGGGGGAGTTTGTTGCTTCCTCAAGAATTCATTATTTTAATCTGAAAAATAAGACAATATTAATGTCTAAATATTGATTACTTCTCATACAGGTGAGTTAGAAAGTTCAGATATTCAAATCAAGAAAAATAGCACCTGGTGTACATGGATATCTTACGCACATTAACTAAATTATTGAAATAAAACCCCAAATATTCATATTCTCACTGGTCTGAATTTCCAGATTATATCCTATTCTGACACCATCAATACAATCTGCACTTGACTTCCTGGTAGTTATGGTGTATATATAATTTTCAGAGCTGGAGCATGATTTGTGATGGTCTGAGCCTCTCGAACTGTTAGTCACACCAGAGGTCATTTTGTAAAGTAGCGCCACAACAGTCAGCTCTTCAGTGACACCATGTGGAAATGTTCCACGAAGGCCACCAAGACTCTTGCAACACTCGGAGCTCTGCAGAGAAACACGTCTTTGTAAAGTTTTGTCCCTCATATATGACATATTATTTTATGAGACATCACATGTTGGAGACAAGCAGTTTGAAACAATGGCAGGAAATAAGCTATCCTGAGCTGTCAGTAAATGCAATTTATTCCTAATTTCCATAAACTTATTCATACTGTAGATCATATTTTTTCCTCCAAAGGGATGGATAACTTTTAACAGTTTATGCCAATAATCTGTGCCATGGCTACAACCCAAAAACTGTATACATCAAGGCTGCAACTACCAATTCTTTTCATAAAAAAATTATCTGCCGATTATTCTCTCAATTTGTCTATAAATTGTGAAAACTGGTGATCACAAATGTCCAAAAGCAAAATATATTTGATATATAATCTAACAAAAAAAGAAGCACATCCTCACATTAACTGGAAACCAGAGAATATTCTTTGAAGTGACTGAATCAATACTTTTTCTAAACAGTTGCAGGTTCATTTCCTTTTGATCTAATCAATTAATCGACTTATCATGTCAGCTCTAGTGTACATATACTTTCTTTGTGAGTTTTTATCAGAGTGAAAACACCTGAAGGTAGAAATCTAGAAATAGATTTACTTGGATCTCAGAGGTCCACATAACACAGAATGTGGCACCGGTCCGGAACCAGGATGAGGAAATGCACCACACGTCAAGAAGACTTCCCAAATGAGTCATGTGGCGAGGATATTAGATTAGTGTGAAATTCCTCTCCGTCCTCGTGGGGACTGGGGTGGCTCTGCCAGGTGCAGACAGAAAATGACAGAAAATGGGTGTGATGTGATGTCGGGAGAGGATTCACCACGACTGCAATGCAACCTAATGTAAAAAAAAAAAAAAAATGTTTCTGACCTGCAGAAACTAAAACAGCTTCGGACCTGAGCACTGACAACCCGCGGGTTCATTTTAATCACACCGTTGCAAAGTGAGGAAACGTGGCGAGAAAAAGAGGAACTAGTAAAGAACAGCACTTTAGACCCAACAGATCTGAACGTCTCTGCAGATAAATGTTTTACACACACCTAATTAATGTGGTTAATTAGAGCGTAATAGAGTCCATACAGTGACCTGTTTGGCTGCAAGGGTGTGGCTCTATGAACTAGTCTACAGCAACCGATTAACTTAGTCGTGCAGCAAAGACTTTAGACAGTTACTATGCATCTACCTGTAGCTTGGATAACCACATTTTATCCTCTGCAGGCTTCCAGTTTTTCACATTCACCCACTCCCTCGCCAGCTGTAATACAATTCCAATGGTAATGTTGCAGGTTGTATTAAATTGCTCCTTCAACAAGCATCCACATCTTTCCTAATTTTAGAATGTGGTTTGACCTTTGCTAATGCAATTTTGCACTCAGGGAGAACAATTCTTAATGTTGCCCCCTGGCGGCTGTTCACGCAAACTTATTGAAAGGGAAGCTTGTCCCCAACAGGGAGCAGGAGAGGTTTCCAAATCACATGTTGTAATTGATTTTTCACGGATATCATCTTTGTAAATGTGTTTTCAGATGGTAGGTTCAATTCTGCACAGCTCTGCCTGTGGTTAAGTTGGCCAGCTCTCTTACCTGTATGTATCTCAACCTCAATTCTCAGGCCAATAAAGCTACTGTATACTGAAGAAATACTCACCTTTAAAGACACACATTTAAGACATTTGTTTAGGGTTTTTAAGATCTTTTATCAATTCAACAACCTTTTCATATCCAACGTTCAAATCATACTCTCAACTGTGTTTCACTTAAAGATATACTAAATCATTTCAAGGGTCAACTCAACATCCCGTGTGACATGTAAACATAAAACACAAACTGAAAGTAAGATATCACTTTTGTCTTTTCCTGTTGATATTGTGCAAGTCAGTTAGTTTACATTAAGTAAAAAAAACAACCAAAAAAACATAAACTGTACACAACATTTACATTCCTCTAACAGTTCAACATGGCTTCTGTCTTCTAAGCTTTTTTTTTTTATTATTATTATTTTTTTTTTACAATCAGGTCCAGTATGTACAGTTAGGGGGAAACGTGTTTTTGATTTGTCTCATTGCACACTGTACAGATGATCATGACAGGGGATTGTATGAAAAAAAAAAAAAAAAAGGAAGTTATATTCACCTGAATGATCACGAACAAAGAACATAAATACTTCCGCCTATTTAAAATACAGAGAAATGAAAAGCAGAGCTGCTACTGTAAAAGATAAACCTGAAGTGACCGCGTTGGTTGTATAACTGTCGGTCTTGATTTCTAGTTTTCATTTGAGTATCTGATTTATTAGTTGACATTAAAAACCACCTGAAGCCTCTAACGGGAATCTACTGGCACATTTCCGTCCTCCCTGTTAGTTGAGACATTGAAGTTCAGGCACTCGAGGAGAATCACAATAAACTTAACAGTTTGAATGGGCGGCCATCTTGCTCCCAAAACACATCCGGACATCTGACTCCTTGTTAATGCAGTTTATGCATTAACAATACACATCTCACCGAGTCACTGTTGATGAGTGTACATGTAAACATAGTCTGTTAATCATTATTGAACTGCTCAAACTTGTGTATCCAGGAAGAGGCGATGTTTTGAACCCTGCAAAAACCACTAGAAAGTAATGACTAAAATTTGGAGTGCTGTTGTCCCACTGTTTGAGTGCTAAAAGTACAATTTATTTTGGGCCACATAAATAATGTCAACGACAACATTTTAACTTCTCTCTTTGTGGGGCCGATACAAAAGGATGTAGACAAAAAGACACGCTTACAAAACAAATTCAACTTTTTCCCTTGTTCAATTTAAGGAAGAGAAATCCCTTTTGTGGTTTTTACATTAATGAGGCAATTCACTGTAGAACTCAAATTATTATTATCTTCAAAACCACCATCTTGTTTTCATTAGGCTTTCATTTACACTATTAAACAAACACCGTATATGTCACTTTGAACACACTGTCGGTCATAAACAGGATCTTTTACACAGTAGAAGGTGTTTCAGAGTTTTTTTGGCGGTGTCACTTTTAACCACGCTCTCTTTTGTCCCCAATTTTGAGAGCTTTTAAATAAACAATATATAATCAATATTCACAATAAAAGCTTATGAAACAATGTATGTTTGTCCATTCCTTGTTTCTTATCTAAAGAGGAGTCCTGGGTTCAAAAAGGTCTTGATGTCCTCGAAGAGACAGCTTGAAGAAAAAAACTAACAAAAAAAACTTTTTCTGATCCACCGCTTGCTTCCAGTCCACTATCTGGCGGTTGTTGTTTTGTTTTGTTTTGTTTGGGGGGGGGGGGACCGCGTCGGGACTCTACCACTTGCCCCTCTTGCTCCAGTCCTTAGGTGTGAAGTGAAGGCATTTTGGATCAATGCGCAAGTGTCTCTTCTGCATCGCTCTTTCATGTCCGTCCACAATGTCCTCTGAAAGAGTCAGGATGTACTGACCCTGGATTCAAGAGACAAGACACCATTTCAGACAGAACATCACTTCACATTTCTGGAGCGGGTTGCACGAATTTTATGGGAAATTATACCACATCTGGTTACATCAATGTGTGATCTGACTGCATTCCACCACTTTTTTATTAGTTGCCTGTTTATTTCATCAGTGAGGACAGTTTTTAAATAGCATTTTCAAACTGCCACCAACTAAAATCATTCAAAATTTAAATTCAAAGCATCTATTTATAGATATATAAATATTTTGGCATTCTCTAAGGCAAGAATTTAAAGGAAAGTTGTGCAAAAATGACAAAAGTGTGGTGGGTCAGTCATTTCTCTTCTGCTTCTAGTGCTTTACAGTGGATGGCATCAAGTTACCAACTTCTGCCATTTTATCCATTTACATTTCAGTCACTTCCAAGACATTTCAGAAGTATGAAAAGTGAAAAGCCTCCATTTTGAGGCCGATGACGGCAGCTGAACACCACCGTGCTGCATATGCAGAGGCATCATTAAGTATGAAGGAAAAAAATGGAACAGTGTTGGTCTCTCACCTTGTAATAGTTGATGAGGTTGAGGTACTGAAGCGTTGAAATGACGTCTTCTTTCTTTACGCTTGTGATCTCGCTGATCTCACTGAGGAGTTTAAAAATCATAAAAAGGTCACATGAATCCAATCATTAAGCTGCTGTTCTGAAAGTTATTCTCGGGAGACAATTAAAGGTTGAGGTAAAATGTCAACAGTCACATACTTGATGGTAATCTGCGGCCTTTCTCCATTGTCAGGCTTCAGGTCCATGAGAATTTCCAAGATGGTCTGGGACCAGTAGGAGCGGTAGGACAAAAGGCCGAGGTCAGAAAGTGGCTTCTCAGGGGTTCCCGTCTTCCCTTCTACCTTGGACAGCTCGTAACCTGACACACACACACAGACACACACAGACACAGACAAACACACACACACACACACAGACACACACACACACACACACACACACACACAGAGAGACACACAGAGTGCACAGATAATCAGCACAAGTGAGGTGAACGCAGAAAATACAAATATCTACTGAACTTTGTGCCGCTGTTAATGATACTACACTTACTGAACTCAATGAGCAGTTTGCCATAGCCTCTCCGCTGGTAAGGAGGCAAGGTCAGGATGCAGGCAACATTATAATCTTCAGTCGACTCTTTTTCCTGCACGCAGAAAAATAAAGATTACGTTTCATTTTGCCCTGGATAGAGAGGGGACTGTTTCCAAGCTGTACCACTAGTTCAAAATGATTTGTATAATTTGTTTACCTTAGAGAAGTAGCCCACTATGTGGAAGCCTTTGGAGTCATACTCCGTCATTACATAGAAGAGGAAAGGGTCCGTGTCGTAATACAAGGTTTTGTGGTCCAGGAAACATTTAGCAAGTAAACACAGGTTCTGGGAATACGTCTGGGAAAATATAACAGAAACACATCAATTAAAACACAGAACAGAAACTAAAAATGCTGTGAAAACTGTTGAGAGGAGAGAGAAAAACATCCCATCACTAACTTTGTTTTTCCTGCCGTCGATCTCAAAGAAGGAGATGGTGCCTTTGCGGTAGATCTCGTTGCCTGGAGGATGTCTTAGATTACATTTTGTCTGTCAAACATCAAAGACGTTAGACGAGTGAGAGCAATGTGCAACAAACTTAGCAGCAAGAAATGAAGAGCTTGAGCTCGTGGTGACACGCTGAGGATTCTTACCAAATGCCTCTGGAGACACTTCAGGCTTTTGAGGTACTTGAGACAGAATTCACAGAGGTAGAGGATGGGCAATGTGGTGAGTTCCTGCGGGTACGGTGAGAAGTACCAGGGCTTCAGTCTGTGACGCCCGAGCTCTATGCACTCGATGTTTTTCATCCGGGTGACGATGTCGTCGTGGCTGCGGTCGGACACCAGGCTGCCCGTCATGCGCGGTGCAGACGGGAGGCCATCCGAGCTGTCCTGGGAATCCTGGCGGTGAACAATGTGGACATTACACATGCCGGCTGCGGTCGTTTCATCAAATGGAGCATTTGTATTTTAAGAGTTCTACACATTTTAGATTCATCTCAGTGGTTCTACGCGTTATAAAAAGGACTAAAGGTCTGAGGTAAACAGCACCTCTTGCTATCGCACAAATGAGTTTGGACAACAACAAACAATCAACGGGCAACAATAGGAAATAAAACAGACCTCTGGTGGTGGTAGAAAGACGCTGGCACTTTGAGGGTTGTTGTACTGCAAAACCTTGATCATCTAGCAGAAAAAGTCACAGAAAGACAGTCTTTGGAAACTAAACAGGGGAACGAATTGATCTGTTTGGTTAATTGGCAGGTTGAAAGCAACATCTAACATACATAACATTTGTAGTTTTAGTACAATCCAGTGTGGGTTCATCAGGAGTCAGCCAACATAAGTGACAATTACAAGTAGTTACAGAGATGCTAAACAATCAATGAAGAGTGAGGAAAAGAACAAACACAAATGTTAGACCAATTATTTTATGTGGGTTTGACAGATTTGTTTTATTAAATTATTTGACAAACCCAATGGCCACTGTCATCAGAGAGGATGTGAGAACGTGGGAGCTGCTGCTCATGACGAGTAGCTTGACAGAGTAATTAGAAACTGACAAGAAACTAAGAAATTAAGTCTTCCTTCACTTTGTATGACTGCCTTGTTACACAAATGTAATCCAAATAGGCCAAGTTCAACCAGATCTTCAGCTGATTCTTTTTTTGATTCTTTTAAAGATCATAAACATTTTGAAATACAAAATTACAAATGTAGGATCTCCAAATGATAATATGAATTTGGATTCATATATTTTATTTTTTGGGGGGTATGATAGGTTTGCAAATGATACAGGTCAAAATATAAACACTCCTCATTGTGCAGTTGCACTGAATTTCTAAATGTAGTAAATCAAAATGCCAAAATAAACCAACTCAACTTCACATGAAATTTAAAACACACAAAACTGAAAATCCCGTAGAAAAGAACCATTTAAAGAGTGGATGTTGAAGTGAAAACACTGTATTTTGGTCCCAAATACTGAAGAGTGGTCTAAACAAAATAGATTTAAGGCTCAGAAACATATCACCAAACAACGGGGGGTTGTAATTTCTTGCTTTAAAAATGTCATGACAAAAATATCCTGCAAACACGCACTAAAACTAAATCAACAAGTTAAAAGTATTAATTAGCAAATGTTTTTGTCAACATACTCGTACTGGATAAAGAAATGAGCATAGTGAAGAATGAAAAGACAAACACTTGTATCACAAGTGAACTTATGTTTGTTGTATATATATTTAAGCTTGCAGTGCTCAAAATAAGAGGATACACTCCTGCTTATTCAAACCCCAAAACATACAGACACTGAAATAAGATATACATTTGAAATGAAAAAATGATAAACTGACCAACTAAAGATGAAATATATTGGAGTTACGTACCTCGTCAGTTCCTCCACAATTAGCCTTTCTCTTCCTCCCGGGCTGCGAGGGGATGAGCCGTCGGGCAGTGCCGTTCTATTGATATAAAGAAAGAGGAAGTTACACAAAAGCCGACGCTAAAAGACTTCGACTGAAACATTAAGAACCCAGGATGAGGGTCTTTACCGTTGTGAGTGAAGAGAGCTGGTCATGGTCTTCGCGGGACTTAAAGGTGTTGGTCTCCCTCACAGCAGGAAAAACAGATGCCTGAGAGGCTTCAGCTGAACTTGGCAGGGAGGGCACGGGGGTGGCCGGGGATACCTGAGTCGCCAAGGGGACGGCCTCTACTTTCCTCTTCTGCAGCAAACAAACGTTGTTAGGCATTTGGTTTGAAGGCAGACACAGACAGAACAAACAAAGGAGTCCGATTTTTTGTTAACAAACAAGATTTTGTGAGTCCAGCCAGACAAAATGCATGTGTTCAAGTTTTCTAAACAGACACCTAAGTAATGATTAAAAAATGGGTACTCATGAAGGAGTGCCATCCTACTGTTACATGCAGTTTGTTCACTGATTTGAGATCAGACTGCCTGTATTAATAGCCACAGAACGTCACTTTAAATAGGTTTCTTACCAATTTCTGATTGTCTCCAGGGTAAATTACACCCTACTTAAACCTGGCATTTAGATGCGATGGAAACAGATCAGCTGCAACTGCATTGGGTTTAAACTTACAACTAAAAATGTGTCTTCAGCATTTGTTAAGAATCCCCACTCCACACCCCAAAATGCTAATCGGCACGCATCAACAACTTTCAACTCTTTCCCCTGTTGTGCCTTGTATTGTAAGCGGCTTCAGCACATGCGATTCATTTTAAACATTTCATTGAACATCAGCAGATAATGAAAGCTCATAGAATAACCCATTGTCAGCACAACATGAGAGATTACAACACAAACAGAGAATACCAGCTACCTTGACAGATTTGAAGCTGAAACGTGGCTTGACAAGTCCAGTGCATACACCTGTCAAACATTTGGATACACTGTGTGTTAAAGCACTTCCAGATGTGATCTGCACGACTGGATCATCATCTTCCTTTTTTGTGTCATGGTTGTTTATATCTGGATTTCCATGCAGTTCAGCATGACCCGAGAGCTGTATGATCACACAAGATGCATGTTAACACCAGGTTTAAACAAGGTCTCCGTCATTTCTAGAATGGGTAAATTCAAGTTTTACCGGTGTGGGGAGGGTTTTGCCTCTGGAAGGAGCTGTGGCAGCTGGTATGTTGAGATCTAGACTCTTCCTCTGAATTGAACAGAAAGGAAGAGGGTTAACTGACATTCATATTAACCCTCAGGTTAATACTCAGGGATTCACTGTGCACACAATCTAATTAGTGTATTCAATAAACACTAACACGTCATTAACAGTTTTGGTGTGAAGAAGTATGAATACACGAATTGAAGAATGAAAACTGATGATTTCAATGTTTCCTTGTGTGTCATGGTTGAATGTATATTCCTGTGCCCACACAGCTGGCAAACACATATTCTGGTGGTAGATTTTAACAACTCATTGTTCAAGCGGCACGCAACACGTTATAGGTCCTTAGTAATGAGGTTATGTAGATGGTGAAAGTTTTTCTGCCCAGTTAAACAACCAACTGTGGAAATTATTACCTCGTAGAATGTAATGTAACGTAGTTATTCTTTGATTCGGTGCTGCTATTGACCAGTGATTACAAATACTAATCTAATACATTAAAGATCTATATAGGTTATTATATCTACTTAGCAGTATTCATAACACAGGAATTAAGATTGACATCAACATTAAAATTCTGTGAATATTGGTGTGGTGGCTGAGAGGTACAGCTGTGTGCCTATTAACCACAATGTCATGGGTTCAACCCCGGCCTCCCCCGATCACCACGAAGTCGCTTTGGATAAAAGCGTCTGCTAAACTTTATGTAATAATGAAATATCATGAAGCATTACAAAAGGCTAACTAGTCTGAAACATGACTAAACTACTAAACAACTGGCTTCCTTGGAGCCATTCTTTTTTATTACTCAGTCGCTGCTGTCACAATGTAATATGCTTAGTATATACAATACGAGTCTACATAACGTCTTCACAATGTTAAAATGATGCTGTCAAACCTTGTGTATTGGTGCAATGTTAGGGGGCCTGGGATACACATTTGGTGGCGTAGCATACACTTACCACTTCTCTCTCTGGAGAACTGGGACGGGAGCCTGGAAGACCATTCTTGGTTGGCGTTTTAGCTTCTTTCTTAGGAAACTGAAGCTTCTTCATGTCCAGCCTGTCCCCTGTGACCCACTCATCCAGGCGCTTGTTGACTTTAAAACAGAAGCAATTTTATACAAACAATTAGATATTTGATGTGATTGTTTCTATGTAATGTAGTTTAGCCTATAAAGTAATTATAAATTATAAAAAACAAGAAGTACCATAAAACTATACTCACAGTCAATATAGTGAACATAGTAAAGCTTTCTCGAGGACACTTCCTTCACACTTAGAATTTCAGCCAATGCTGCAAAAAAAGCAGAGAAGTCAAATCAAAACTTGCACTCAAGTGTCACCAAATGAAAAACACTTTCTGTGATGAACTTCCATGAAATAGGTGTACCACAATGCTTACTGTCAACAGACATTGTGGCTATAAAGTAGTAGCAGAAGTAATCATGAAATCGACAGAAAATTTGTAGACAATAATGACAAACATATGTTGGTTTCAACTTCTCTTTCTCTGTTTTACATTGTTATAAATTAAGTATCTTTAGGGTTTTAGACTGTTGTTCCACAACACAAGTAATTCAAAGAGTTCACACAGCTCTGCGAAATGTTGATGACATTTCTAAAGAGTAAATTGAAAAAATTATTTATTGCAAAAATAAACCTTAGTCATGAGAAAATCTAAGGTGTAACTAGAAGATACAAAAAACAATACAGAGGGGGGGGGGATGTTCTACTAAATTAATTATGTAATTGTTTCTGGTCTTTGTTGTTTTTATTGCATAAGAGTGGCGAGTTATACCTTTTCAGACCTGTAACATAAATTTAAATAAGAAAACTCTAGGATGGGGCATCTGCTCATTACTCATATAGATTTAAAGGGTCAAAATTAAGCCAACATGTTTGGGAACCAATGCACAAAACCCACGTTGATGCGAGGTTATAAACCTAAAATCTATGCATTTATGCAGAGATGTCAGAATACTAACGCTGCCATAATGAGCCGATTCAAATTTGTAAACAACAGCCTGATGTCAGGTGCATTTCGCCTCGTCTTTCCTAACAAAATGCTTTTTATAAAAAAAATACCTCATAGTTGGCTAGTTAATTTATTGTAGGGTGTAACAGTGGTTTTAGCAAGCATTCCAATGAAGTCATGCACATTGTACAACTACATCTGTCCCCTGTGACTGTGGTGTTTACAGTCCTTTAACTGGAGGCCGAGGCGTCTGCTAACAACAGCTCAGGTCCGCTAGTTAGCATTAGCTAGCTTAGCATTGGAAAAACAAACGGACAATACTTACGCCACTCGTCCTCGTGTTCTTGGTTTTTACGAAGAACGGGGAGGCGACAGCCCTCAACAATCTCGACCTGTAGAAAGCAATACGTTAATTGGCACCCTGAAACTGGTCCATGTCTCTAAAATAAAATTTCTATCTCTCGAAAACCTACCGAAGATGAGTTATCCGCCATTTTCGTCATCTGTGAGAGTAGGAGCAGGGTGTTGTGGGAAAATGCCGGTCTACATCAAAGATGAAAGAAATCGCAAGATAGCGCTTCTAGCACGAATGTGGGGAGCGGAAGTCGGAAAACGAACCCGGAAGAAAGAAGCAGGAGAGGCAGGTAAAAAATTAACTTTTGCTGAATATGTCTATTTTGTATCAGTCCATGTTTCAACAGGTTTATTGTGTGTGTGTAACACCGGTACTCTGTTGTTCAAAACACTTACTAAGCAACCATTTACATAAAAATGCAAAGAACCAACCCATTCAGTTCTGGGTCACTGTCTCATGGTCTTGCTGCTAAGTCTCTTCACCATATTGGCAATCGGTGCTTCTGGTGGGTATTGTGTGAACTACTGTGAGGCAAAAGGCATCAACCCTTGGACATGATATCCACAGAGTGTCCTCTCTTCTCAGGAACCGTACCTGCCCTTGACCCTAATTCAGTAGTGAGGGGTGATTTCCACCTGACCAGTACCAAGTCAGCTTCTCATGTTCATGGAAAAAAAAGGTGACATAAATCTACCCTTAGCCACTATGGCAGTTACTCTGAATGTACAAACTCTGTCTTTATCCAGGATCTAGAGATTTGTAGGTGCTTGATTAAGAGTTTGTGCAAGGTGAGAGCTGTCAACCTTTGAACCTGCTCTCTACAGGAAATGCTCTCCTCTTATGAGAGATTTCTGACAAGAGCTCCACTTTGTTGTGGCTTGCCATGAGGGCTTTGATTGCAGTCCTCTTAGACTGATGTTTGCTAGGAGGGTTGGGAATTTAGGGGCCTTAGAGTCTTCTCTCTCAACCCAAAGGCTAGCTCGGTCACTGCAATGATGTTTAGAAGGTGTATGAAAAGGTTGATTGTGCTCCCTCAGAGGAGCTAACAGCATACAGTATCAGGGAAGTAGCAATGTCAGCTAAATTTTATAGAGGTGTGATGGCAGAGAGCTGTGTTGTAATCCTGTACCTCTACCTTCATACAATCTCTGGCTCTGTAGCTCGTTTACTTCTTAGTGCAGCTCCAGTGGGAGTTCTCTTTATCTCAGAATAACAAAGCACCTTTACCTCTGCTTGTTCCTCTGCTGTGTGAACACCCTTTCTGTCCAGACAGAGGTTGAGCCTGGGATGTTGTTGTCTATTCAGCCCTAGCTTGTAATACATGACATCCATAACAGCCTTCACCTCGGGTTTTTAACCAGTTAGAATGCAGAGCAGTTTGCAAAATAGTAGTTAGCTGAAGTAACCAATAAGTAATCAAAAAGCAATTTCCCTTCTGGGATTAATAAAGTATTTCTGATTCTGATTCTGATAACTCCAGTATTATGAATATATGCACCAACTTCTGAATGCATGTCTAACTGCCCTCTAGCTCTCAGTTTGCTGAATTTTATGTGAGCCAAGTGGCAGGCGTGCAACACCTTTATTAGGATTACTACCACCTGATTGAACAGTGAGCGCATTGATCTGTCTCAGGTTGCTGAGGCCTTATTAAAATGTAACAAATTAAAGCACATTCGATGGCTATGCAGTACTGATGAACAACCAAACGAGAGGTTGCCCACATCCAAATAAACCTACTGTGGGTAACTACTATTGTGTTGCAATATGACACACTTGAACTTTAGAACAATAAATTAGGCAGTATCATAATGTTGAAATTACATTTCACATAGTTGTACTCATACATACTACCTTAAAGAGGCTGCGTGACATGTAATGAGGTATGACATGCAAAACATGCTGATAAAGTTCTGCATATTTTTAAGGAACAATGGTACACATTTTTTGCCAGCAGGGGTCCCTCTTGTCTACAACCTAATCAAGCCTCAAGGAACAGGCTTTATACAGAATGTGTCCTCCTAAATTCCTCCCACTGACAACATTAATCAGGACTTAATACACAGCTAAATGGAGATTTAGATATTAGTTAGACCATATGGGATCTGAGTCTGAATCAAAACCATTGCAACTGTTACACAATGATTTAATATTTATTTGATGTTTTCCTTTTTTCCCTCCATATGCACCAATGAGTGTAGCTCAGGGCCCAAGTCTGAAATCTAGTTTCCTAACCTGACCTGATCTAGCTACCTGTCTTTTTAGATCTTGTGTAGAATACAACAGTGTGACTGAGGCAATGAACCCAAGTCTTTGTTTAAGTCTCAGTGCCTTTTCTTTTGTCGCTCGCTCTGAGCTTTTGTTGAGACGTCTTGTGTTATGATGAGACTAAACTGCTTCACCCCGCTGAATGAAGCCATTATGTACATTTGCGGAAGCACTTAAATCACTCTCATCATGCTGCATTGTGTTTGCCCACAGTTGCTGTTCTCGCAATCATCAGGACAATGGCGCCTTTGGGTTGTAACATTTAGTAAGAGGTGTTTTCATATTGATAATAAGCTAATATTTGGTACTTCAGTAACCTCTGTTGGTTGTTGAAATGCCTTTCATGTGGCTTTAAAGCTAAAACCAGTGTCTCATTGCACATTTACCTGAAGAGTGAACAAAAAGTAATTATGATTCAAATGTTTCAATTCCACACAACCACACTTGTGTCAAGCCTTAACCCTTGAAACCCCTGTGTACTGGAGTGTTATGGGCAAAGTGTTCAGTGCTCTGTGTGGGATTTCTGACTGAGCAAACGACAAATAACCATATATATTCACTTCAACAGGGATTTGAGGCTAGGTATAAACCTCGTAAGTAAATGTGAACTAACAACAGTCAATGTTTGAGCAAATCAACTCACTGATCGAGGGCAAAGGTTATAAATGATCTTTATTATAATCCTTGGAACAGCGTTCAGTATACAGAATTTGCATGTTTTGAGTTGAGAAACCATAAGTGAAACTGTAAATAATAAATAAATGATACCAGACAAAAATAAGAAGAACAATCTTTGTTAAACAGCCTTCCATTCCATTAGTAGTTGTCAATCAGACAGTCGTAGCTTTCTGTAGGGGTAGCCCGCATATTGTTATTTACCATGCATGATTGATTGCACTGAAGTCAGGTAAAATAGTGACATAATAAATAAAAGTGTCAAAGAGAGTGAAAAAAATCAATTTTCATTTGAACATATGCTCATAAGCTGCATCCAGCATCACATCCAGAATACTACTTACACATGATTACATTTGATTCAGATTAAATCATTTAGTATCTCCACTGGAGCCAAATTATATCTAGAAATCAGGAAAATCCAGTGGTATTTACAAACATTGTGGACATCTTTTCAGAGCACTTTCTTTGGTCAGATATTTGACATTTGACAACATAATCTCACCAAAAAGTGCACCCACTAAACATCTCTGTTTGCAGCAGAGAAAGGATGATTTGTTTTCTTTTTTTGTACCACAGGCCTTTAGACTTCAGGCTACAACTTTGACTGGTTAATAACTTCAACCCTGCTTTATTCCGGGGGTTGGGGCTGTTTCTTTTCTGCAGTTAGGTTTATTAATTTTTATTACCATACTAAGTCATACCCACAGGCCTGTTACCTTTTGAAATAATTTGTGGAAGGTTATCCTGCTTCTGTCACTCTAACTGAATCCTAAAGAGGGTCATCCACCAGATTAGCCTATGTTACTGAACTGAAGCAAAAAAAACAAAGCTCAAATTAAAAAGACAGCTTGCAGCATCACATTTTCCCTTCATGAAATTAGTCTCATAGAAATACCTTTGGATGCTTTATTGCATGTTGTAAAACTGATAGGAACAAAATGACCAAAATCAAGTTCTTAATATAAAACATATGAACCGACTGATGCCACAGTAGTGGGAGGTATAACTACTAAACATCACAACGTTGTCTATTGCTATTAATGATAGAATCCAAACCTCCACCAATGATTACTGATCTGCTCTCTGATGCCGTTTGTTCCTAAAGAGACCACCAATCTCCTTAGCTACATAATGATACGTTTGGTTGAGTGTTGTTTATCCTTGCCATCCAGCACATTTTACACTCTAATATGTTACCGTCTCACTGTTGATTCTTTCTTTTTTCTAATCTACACCAGTGACGCACTCGATTCCAGATATTTTAAAAATATTCAGCACAAAGCAGAGGATTTACATTTCCTCAAACATGGCAGAATACATTTGGATGAGGAAATAAAATTGTTATTCTATACTCTGAAATTTAATATTCCATAAATTTCATTCCTAAAGTGAACATGCAACATTCAGTTGCTGTTTTCCCATTATACTTTCAAGCAGCACTCATCACATAGATATATAAAAATAAAATTAAATACAAATAAAAAAAAATAATAAACAAACACTGAAAAGTGCAAAAGTACATTTGTTTACAGCATTACATTCACTGTACAATCATTGATTATATACTCACATTATTTTTATGCATTACAATAAGGATTACTAAGTAGCCTAGTTTGAGTAAGAAATATTTCATAGCAAGTCTATTGGAAAATATTTGCATTGCCTTGTGACAAGAGTGTGTGTGTGTGTGTGTGTGTGTGTCTGTGTGTGTGTATGCATGTTAATGTGTGCTTGTAAGAACCAGCATGTACGTTGACATAAGATGTATGTGCAAACAATGAAGCAGAGGAAACTCAAATCATTCTAGTTCAGAGGCACAAACTGTCCAGCCTGCATTTCAAGTATCTAACATTGCTTTGGACACACATCACACATCTGTCAGACATCAGCAAAGCAGAGAAAAGGAGAGAAAAAAGGATATTTCCTTTCGTAGCACAGGGAGAAGGCAGCTAAAGAGTCATACAACGAGAGGAAACAAGCAGTTCAGAGAATTGTGTCAAAAGAGTGACACCCGTTACACAAACATCACATTTGTTTGTCATAGAATAGGCTATTGCATTTTACCTAAAACACCAGTCTCTCATTGCAACCAATACGATTAAGACAGCCCTCCGAATCAGGCTGGAAACAGCAGTCATGCTTGCTTTCACATTTTTCTCCCAGTACACTGAATGCTTCCTCGGGTTATGGCGGATAAAACGTGTATCATAAGTAGCAAGTAAGGAATCATAGGCCAGGTCGCAGGGTGAATCCTCATCAGTCTTTGTATAACACTGACATTTTTTACAAACATTTTATCCATGTCTAAACATTCTACCACCGTTAAAGATAGGGCAGAAGGAAAATGATCCACACTGGAGATGGAAAGGGAAAGTTATCCACTGGCAGTTAAGGTCATATTCCATAAAGAAAAGCCATCGCGTTCAGCGTCTTGGTAAGGATACCCGATGAGATGATCCTACAGGAGAGAGAGAAGCCGCCCTAAAAGTTTCCACATTTCCTGACGGCAATAGGAAGGTATCCATCTTGACATCTTGTTCCTGGAGTATCTTGATGGGTGCTCTCTATTTAAAGCATCAATTAACGTGAGTCTGGTGTGGACCTTGGATTACCTTTTTAGACTTTGGATTGAGAAGCTACAAGTTACTGCACACTTCTACACCAAGATGCTCACTATGGCTCCCCATATTGATGATGACGATGATGATGATGATTCATGTGTCTTTTTCTTGGAGTGGCCAAACAAGTTTAAAATCCAAATTTCCCAGCTTAAAGAAACATGCTTTCTGTTGCTTTGTTAGGTATTCTGTTTACGTGTAGTGCAGATGCACAATATTTCTGGAAGGTAATGGTAATTTGAAAATAAACTATTAACTATAGGACAAGTAATGATGATGAACACTTCACAGTCAAAATTTTCCCTTTTCTTGAATAATAAACTGTTTCAAAGATAATATTATACTGTACAGTTTGGGTAATGGTGCAGCACAACAACAAATATTTAATGTGCTGGACTTGTGTATGTCTTTGTACACGTATGTGAAGTAGAGACAGAGAAAATGAGACTATATGTTTGCTTACTATCCCAAACCATCAGTGGTTGCCTCTGGACGTCCTAACGCTCTGACTTGACTTTGTAGCGCAGAACCAGGTAAGTAGCCAATCTGAGGACCAGGAAGAAAACCCCCAGCACCATGAAGTCCACGTAGAGCTTTGCATCCTCCACATCCAGCAGCTGCAGGACCTCCTCTGGCTTTTGGAACTTACACACCAGGCCTGGACACTCCAGCTCCGACCGGTTCATCCCATAGATAGAGAGAATTACCCCCTCAAAGCCGTACCTGAAAGTGGACAATTTTGACAATGAAGCCAGGCTCATTTACAGAGAATCATTTCAGATCAGAAAAATCCTGATTACAAAGACCAGTTGAACTGCATAAAGTAGCTGACAGTACCTGACGTAGGACACATAAGAGCTCCACTGTAGGTATTTGGGAATGGTGTCAAAATTGACGAAGAACCCAGAGAAGAGGAGCACAGGTATGGCTGTGACTGGACCCACAAAGGTTGCCACCTGCAGAGACGTGGATGCAGCTCCTATAAGAAGACCCAGGGATTGGGCTACCAGGGCCGTGGATGTGGACAAGGCCATAAAGAGCAGGTAGCGACTCGCCTCTGGAGGCTGTTCAGTCATCCAGTACACTATACTACAGTACATGATTGGACAAAGCACCTGTAAAAGAGATGTCAGTGTCGCTAAGTTGAAATACACTGTATGCACATTTAAACAATTGTGTGCTCAATCATTTAAACAGTACCTGGAACGGTATATCAGCCATGGTTTTGGCCAAGTAATAGGCCTTCAGGCTGTACCAGTAGTTGAGATGTTCCCTTATAAACACGGACATCTCCAGAGGAACTGTAGAACAACAGCAGCGTTAAAAGACTTTCCACTTCAACCAGAAAAACAACACAGCAAATCAATGTTTCCAATCTCTTGCTAAACTTGCAGCTTACAGGTTAGGACAGTGGGCATCAGGGCAGCAAACATGAGGAACAACATGGAGAAAAAGAGGAAGCCGGTGTTGTTGAAAACCTTGCTGGCATCATTTCCAATTTTGAGATAAAGCAGGCCGATCAGCACACCAATACACAGATGGGACATCACCCTGAGGTGGGTCAGCACCTTGAAAACACGCAAAATAAACACCAACACGTATCAAGAACCCTTAATTGATACAAATTGGTCAAATGTAAGCTGTTTTTCAGCTGAGTTTAAGTAGGATACCGTGTCCCTGCATATCGTAATGAAGGTTCTTTTGAAGAGGATGCAGAACTGTGTGAATGTACTGGTGGCAAAGCTATGTTTCTCAAGAGTTCCTGTGTCCTGTGGAGAAAGACAGTGAGAACAAGGAGTTAGAGATACAAGACAACCGTTAGAACCATTAGCAAAAATAAATCTTTTCTATGTCATGTTGCGAATAAATCATTAGCTGGTCTAAACAGTAGAACAATACAAATAGTCATATTTTTTATTTGATTAGAATGTTGTAGTTTTTTCATAATTTGCAAGTATATTTTATGTGATGTAAGAAATATGCTTTATTTGAGTTTATAATTCAAAATGGATTCAAATTCAGTTTCTGATTGATACTTATGAGACTTTCACTTAACACTGTTATAATGTCTGTCCTTTAATTAAAACCTCCAAACACAGAATGCACATTGTGTCTGCCCGACAGATGATGAATGATGGCAGATATTTTGGTAGGTCACTATAGCTACAATAATATCCTAATGAAGATATGGACATATATATATATATATATATATATATATACAGAAAACACCATAATTTCTTGCAACGGTTACTGGCTAATGCCTACACAGTAAAAATGGAAAGAAAGAAAATCAATAAACTGATAAAATGACTAGGAGTAGAAAGGAAAAGCTGCACCATGCACCAATGTAGGAGTAATGGTATAACAGAGAGCTCTGTGTGGTTTATATTTACAGTTTCAGCATTTAGCTGATGCTTTTATCAAAAGTGACTTATGAAGCTGAAGAGGGAGTGAAAGGAAGCTGAAGAGACAGATCGATGGAGAGAAGGAACAGTTTGGGGGAAAACAAGTCATAATGTGGCAGAAAATGCTAACAGTACTTTGCGATGTAACACAATTCACTGGGTGTTAAATTTGGGTTATTTTATTGACTGTTTTAGAACCTAGAAGATAAAGTTATTAGAGTATTTTTTTTTTCAAAATGGACCCAACCAACACTACTTAATTATAATTTGTTTAAGAATAACACTTCATCATCACTTCTATAACACTGGCATTGTAGCTACAAGATACAAGGTAGATACACCATTTTTTTTAACATATTTGCGTAGATAACTTATTGTTTAGTGAATGCAGTTATTCCGCCAGGAACCACTGAAACTGATCTGAAACAGAAATCTGATGCAATGTTTTTTCATTATTCTAATATGTGAGGCTATGACATCTGTAAATATGAGAAATATCGGTGTGGTGCTAGGTGAGGGGGCTGGTGTCACTCACACTGTGACATTGAGAGGGACAGGAAGAGTCACTTTTGTCTCTGGAGTTTTTCTTGCCCTCCTCGGAGCACAGCCCACCTTGGACTGCCTCGAACAGGACTGGATTCAGATCCCCATACTCCCCTGACGCCACCTCAATGACTGGGGACAGAGAGGACAAGCTAGTAAAAACACTGACAAACACACACATACATTTACTTGTCCTAAAGGAGTTGTTCGACTTACTGAAATCAGCTGGATTGTGATACGTTGGGCAGTGGAGGCCCAGGCTCTTCAGATAGGGGATGAGATAAGGGACTGTGCCCTTGTATATGCACTGACCCTGACTGAGGATGTACAGCTGGTGGGGGAACACAGGTACAGAGTAATCAACATAGTTTCCAACACACTCACTCTCTGAATAATATATGAACTGACAAAACAACAGTGCTGGGTATCGACTGCTGTGATGCTGGATAACATAAATCATGTTAACCTGTAGTGCCCTGGTCTAAGCAGCAGCTAATGGAAGGCTCAATGTGTCCAGCACTATAAGCACTCAAGTTACCTTATCAAACATCTCAAAGAGCTTGGCACTGGGCTGATGAATGGTGCAGATGATTGTCCGTCCTCCCTGAGCCAGAGACCTCATGAGGGAAACGACCTGGAAGCAGGACGCGCTGTCCAGACCACTGGGACGGGACACAAGGTGGGACAGAGAACCAGTGAGACAGATGCACTCTTTAATCTGGATTTATGCCGAGATTACACAGATTCAAACCAGGGGAGAAATATCTTACCTGGTGGGCTCATCAAAGAACATGACAGGAGGATTGTTGACCAGCTCAAGGGCGATGGCCAATCTTTTTCGCTGGCCCCCGGAGAGAGAGTTGGTGCGTGTCTCAGCACAGTCCAGAAGACCCAGAGCAGTCAAGATCTCATCCACCTTCGACACAAACAGAGATGAATGTGGGTACATGATGACGCACGTTACTGAAAATGGGGGGGGGCAATACAGATAAAATCTACTATCATAATGTATGTGACCTTATATTGTAATATTAATATATGGTGTGATGTATAATACTGTGGACCTGGCTTAAAATTATTGTTAATATAATACAATTACCCAATACAATCAAAGATTTTCAAAGAATAGCTACTTTGGTATAAATAGCGTTGAAATCTTTGAGGTGAGACACATTTATAATGTCTTTCCCATCCCATTGCTGAAAAATAATCCTGTACATATAATTGTAATAGTTATATAGTATATAGTATTTTCAGACTTACAAGTTCTTTTTTAACCTGCATGCTCTCATTAAGCTTCAGATTGGCAGAAACCTGAAAGACAGTCAGACGCCGGCACATTAGTATTGAACATAAGGATTTAATGAGATGTTGGGAGATTTCTTTTTTTAGATGACCTCACCATCATGGCCTCCCTCCCAGTGAGGTGTGGCAGCAGCATGTCATCCTGCATGATGTAGCAGGACATCTTCCTGAAGGTCCTGAGGTCCCTCGGTCGTCCATTCACCAGGATCTGGCCTTTCATGCCCGTCTCTCTGTTTCCCAACAGAAAAACTAAATGTTATTGCAGCCATTTTCCAAGAACTATATTAAATCAAACGTATGACCGAATACAAATATAAAAGATAACATAAGCTGTTTAGGATTCAAGATTCAAGATTCTTTATTGTCATAAATGTCACACTCACATGCGATTGTACAAAATGAAGTTCTGAGGTCCCGGTTAAAAGCCAATTCTGCACAAACACCAAACAATTCCACATCTCACCTGTAACCCGCTAGAATATTCATCAGAGTGGATTTCCCGGCTCCAGAAGGCCCCATGATGCCAATCAGCTCTCTGTTGTTAAATCTTCCGGACAGACACTTGAGTAGGGCTTTGTAACCTGAGAAAGAGAAAAGGGCTGTTATTTATTGTGCTGTTATTGTTTTTATCAATTATTCTCTTAAGAATGATTCTCTTACATTTTACTCTTAAGTTTACATGTATTTTTTTTACTACCTAATTCATTTGTTATATTTACTATTTTATCCAATTTACAAGACTCACATTTAGGTTCTGTGTATTTTCAATATCCACCAGTAATAACATTTAGAAGGGCAGTAAAAAGCAAGATGAGAAAAGATAGAAACATACAAGCACAAAAACAAAATAAGTGTATAAAAGTGATGCTTTAAAAGCTATTTTGGAGAATTCAGCACAGATCATCATCATTTGACTGATGCTTATCTGATAAAAGATGGTTAAAAATAAGCTTGAAACATGTTACTGAATGTGTGTTGTCCCACCGTCAAACACTGCAGGAGAGAAAAATGTATATTGTACCTATTGAGGGGTGAAATTCAATTTTTTTGTTGAATTCTTCCCTGTTCTTCCATTGGTTTTCCGCGTACTCTTGTGGAAAAGTAATTGTAGTAAAAGCCAGATATAAAAGAAAGACAGGGACTGATGTGTTCTTTTAATAAGAATAACAACAAAATATTTCTACTGACACAAAATTATTTTACATTCTGTATTCAGTTTGCCTATACCCCATGGTAATTTAATCATGGTCTGCCTGCTTAGTCGATTAAAAGCCTGCTCACTTTGATAACACCTTAATAAACTCCTGACAGTGAGAAAGTGAACCAGGTGGAACAGCGGTTCAGATTCAGTCTAAGAGGCTCTCTACCCATGTTGCACCTTGAAACTCAGTTCACTGATTGTTAAAGTGTTTCTACGGTTATACAGATAACCAGCCTAATTTCACTCCAGCAGAGGAAGGCACAGGCTACTAATTCTGAATACCAGAAACCCTCAGGAAAAGCTAGCAGTGTTGTTGATCATTTGTTCGTCAAGCAAATGTGTTGTCACATATATAAACATCATCCTTATTAGCAGTTTACACTGGCCACAGCCACCATTCAAAAAAATACTAGAACTGCTGGAAATGGAAGTTAGACAGACAAAGGTGTGCAAGCTGTTATCAGTGTCTGGGAAAAAGAAAGAATGAAAGAGAAGGTGAATTTGGCTGCTGAGAATAAAAAAGGAAAACTAGTAAAAAACCAAAGGAAAGAAAAAACTAGACAGAAAGATTTAAGCTCATAACACCCTCGGTGCTACCAACAAAAAAACACAGGCATTACTTTCCTGCCGGGGTTATAAAAATAGTTATAGTGGTGTGGTCTGCTAATGAAGATGGCCCGGGTTTTTGCATGACGCATTTTCTAACCTTTGTGGTGCTTGAAGCAAAGTGGAAACAGTAAAACAACCAGTTTTAGAACTGACATAGATTCTGCGAGCGTCCAGGTATGGAAAGTTCAAAAGAGCTGTAAGTATCTTGTCTTTTTGTCACCCCTGTTTCCGTGCTTCACCCATTTCTCCACTGTCTGCAGGAATGCTTCTTTCTGTATCGAGCTGTGTAATAATGGTCTCAGCAGAGCTGTCAGCCCCCTTAAACCCTCACTCTATGAGTTGCCTAATGGCAGTGCCCCCTCCTCCCACACAGTGTTATTACATCAGACAACCTCCAGTCAGACAGCAGAGCAGCCTGCTGTCAGTGAAGCAGCCCAGCTCTGGCATGTGGTGCATACTGATGATCTAACCCATGGCTGTAGGTCGCGCATAATAATGGTCTTGTCCGTGCAAGGCTGCAGGCATATCCTGATCACTCCGTCTCATGAGAGCCACAGAGTACGTAGCTCACTTTTCTGTCCACTCCTGACACCACAAAGACACACAGACCTAATAGCATGTGACAGTATACACTCAGAGATTCCAGGCTGATCTCACAGGTAATTTCGCAGTAATTGCTAGACAAATCTTTATGAGTCATGGTTGAGGTGGGGTCATCACCACATGGAAACCATGACTCAAATGACAGCTCACTTCTCACACCAGGATTATAATGTTTCTATAAACCAGTATGATGTGAAGAAAACATAGTTATTTTTCCTCACACTTCAATATTTGTTTCTTTACTAAAGTCTTATCAAAATTCTTAAGGAAGTTGTCTTCACAAACTCTGGTGAAAAGGCTCTTTGAATTGTTCAACATTTGCATATTCCATATTTAACTATTTGCTGACATATACAGCCAAGCAGTGGTTGCACTGTTGGATGAAACAATGCATTTCATCACAACAGAATAATAACCTGTTAATATAAAATGCCGTCATGTGATGATGATAGATAAAATGTTCGAAGGAGCACTCCACCAATTTAGCATTGCACAACATTGTTGGATGTCGTTATGGAAGTGCAATCAGATATCGTTAGGTTTATTCCACGCATTCTTCTTCCTTGTCAAATCCTGGTGCCTACATTCCCCACAATGCCCCTCCACTGACAACAGTTTGGACAGAAATTCAGGTCTATTTTGCTAAGCTCGCTTCTTTCCAACTCCACACGCACAGATCTTTTTTCATTTTCGAATGAAGCTCCAACCAATGCTGTAATGGAGTGTCCCATTAGGTTAAGTTATTTAAACTACATGTAAATAAATCAACTTCCACGCCAATTTGACTAAATAATGCAAATTATAAGCAGCTTTAAAGAAAGATAGAAATCTCTTAAACTGTTGGAATATTAATCAATTAATTTGTTCAAGCTGTGAAATTGTTCACGCAGAAAAATGCAAATAAATAAAAAAATGAAAAAAACAGAATGAAGCACTAAGTTCTGTCTGATGTCCTTGGTCATTTTCTAATGGTCCTCCCTCCTCACATCAGGACATTTAGTAGATAACAGACTCTGCACAAACTGCCACCATCCTTCATATATGACAAATACATAGTGCATCACTTTGACTTTTGTTTTGCCCTTGTCTGCTACAACATAACAAGATAAATAAGCAAATACAAGACAACCCGTCACTGTGAGCTGCATGTACAGAATATCTTTTCAAATCGGATTAAACCTGATCATGAATTATCTGAACCATTCTGCAAGAAAATGACAAAATGTAAGTGGTGAAGCAGTATGGATTACTTTGCAACACAGTCGTGAATTTAAGTTATTATGTGAATGGTGATGCGTTTTAAAGGGAGCACGGTCTAAGCAGCACATAGCATGTTAAGTAAAAGATGTGATTCTATCTTTGAGATGACCACACTCCTCTTCCTCCTAACACAATTAGGCTACAGAGACGCAGTTAAAGTAAATACCAAAGCTGAAATCACCTTAAAGCATGTAACCCCCCCCCCACACACACACACACACATTTTCACTTCCTGTTCTTCCCCTTTCATGACTGGGCTAGTGTTTCACCAGCTAGGAGAATGCCTCAACAGGAGGAGAATACCCTCAGCATGAAAGCAGGTCACAGCGGCTTCATCCTAACAGAAGAGCCTACCATAAGAAATGCTGATGGAGGGCAGCTCATTCATCACCTAACCTTCCTGAACCCATTAACAATAAAAGAAACAACTCTAAATTTACTGCAGTGTCTTCCTCTTGGTAATCTCTTCCTTTTTGTCACAGGCATTTTATAGAATGTCTCATAAGTAGTGTGTCAGTGACTCAAAGACCAAAACACACTAAATTACAAAAGACATCACAGGTTCATCCTTTTCCCCCTCTCTCCTATCTACCAGCTGTATAATTGCATATAATTTGGCAGAAACGACATAAAATTCCTATGTGTTTTTTTCCAAGGCAAAATAATCACAGACTACAAAAGCACACAGCAGAACAACAGCCTTGAGCTCTGTGTGATTACACCTGTTTTACAGCTTTGATCTGGCAGACAGGGACCGCAGAGAATGAGCTCTCAGCTTAGCTTATATGAGACACAGACACAGACTACAACATATGTCAAGTATAAGCAACATACTGATTATATATATATATATATATTATATAAATATATAATCAATGTAGTTATGCCTTACCTAACTAAACTGATTATATGGTATGTTACTTTATGAGCGTCAGAGGTAATTGGAGAGGCAGAAAGGGGTTGTGAGGTGCAGGATGTATGTGATGGGAGGTTCAGAGATTGGAAAGAGAGTAAAATGGCAGGTGAGCGTCTTTATGAAAGCCACTGCTTAATTAGTAAAAGCTGAGACACTTCCTGTTCACACATCATCATCCTGATGAGCTGAGGCAGGCACCCTGAAGAGACAACACTAACAAAGGCCGGAACCACAGGTTGAGTCTGATTATGCTACTAAAGGAAAAACATGTGCATCAGTGCACAAAAAAAGGCTGCTTTGATGACCACTGCTCGGGAGTCCCTCGCTGCTATGATCCTCCTCATGGATACTCTCCATATATTCAGGTTTCACAACGGCACAACAGACACTCCTCTACCAGGCTTTTGTAATGCATATCAATATTAAACAAGGCTGAAAAGAACACAAGGCGACCTGCATTGCATCATGTAGGGCCGCTCCTAAGGATGTGGAGAATGTAAATAAAGTCCCCCATCACCGCCCTGCTGAGTATACAGAGCATGACAAGAGCAGCTGAACAGAACAGTTTGCAGAGGGTGGTTAAGTTGACAGACAGAGATGACCAAAGGTTGGAGTTGTCATTAATAAGGGTGGTGGGTTTAAATGCTGTTCATATTTCATGAGCAGATCAATCGTGGGCCTGTCTCACTGCCACCGCCTATCGTCAGACAACACAAAGAGAGGAGAGGCAAGCAGTGTGCCAACCTGCGAGTGTAAATTATTTACCATGTCTAAACTCTGCTGAGTGCAGCAAAGCTTAGGGACACACTGCCTGCTACAGCATGGTGGAAGTCTGTGTGTGTGTGTGTGTGTGTGTGTGTGTGCGTGCGCTTGTGAGAGAGAGGACTGGGCTGGGCGACAGGACAACAGAGCAAGGCTTGAGAGACAGACTGACACTGAGCAAAAAATATTTTCCTTAAACGTTACGAAGGCTTTTAAATGCCTTCCTTGAAATTTCTGCACTCCAGATATTGATCCTCATGGGTGGTGCTTTCTTCTTTATCCATCATGGTTACTATGTTAACTGAGCGTGCAGTACCTCTCCTCCTCCACCAGGGACCCTCACGAATGGTGTGTGAGAGCTCATTGAACTCCAGGTCCACAGCAGAGCGGCGTGGGAGGTGGGAGAAGCGCTGTGCATCAGTGATGTGGTTCTCCACTTTCTTCAAGTGGATGAGCAGTGGCGCCTCCTGAGGCGCTCCGCCAGGGAGTTTGGTCTCCTCCATGGGGATGCTGACCGAGCCCTGCTCCAGCGTCCTCTCAGCCATGCTAAAAAAGCTGCAAAGGAGGACAGACATGTTAGTTTTTACTCCATCCACCAGCTTCAAAATCCCTACATTTTCATATATAAAGAACCTCAGAAACACCTAAAGAATTCATTAAAATAAAGTAAACTATTTCTTCAGATATCTGAAACTAAACATTGGCCAAAAAACATGACAAACAATCCATTGATTGGTTTTAATTCCCTTGTTTTCTAGTTGATTGATCTCCATAGAAAAAAACTTTGTGGACACATAGGTGTGCTGTAGGAATGATTTTAGGATGACTGCAGACATCATCCTAAAACTAGGTGCTGGACATGATCTGATTACAGTTTCCTATTCTGTGGGCTGGTTAAGGGGAATGAGATCCTGAGTGTGAAGAGTTGGGATCTGGTTTCAGTCCTGCAGCACACGTACACTGCTGATTCACATAAATTTCCTCCTACACTAAAGTGTCTATTAAACTATGTAGTGGCTGCTGATCCATTAGCTTTCCAATAATCCTAAACTGAAAAAACACACTGTTTCCCTGATATCAGCATGCAAGCAAGATGCTAGGTCCTGTTTTCTTTAGAATCATGTTACTATTTTATCAATCAGCCAAAAGTCAATAGTTATTTAACAAAATAATACTGCATTAGTAGATTAAATGAATTAAGAGGATTGTGTGCATGATTCAAATTAGTTTTACAAAAGTTAATCAAGTGGCCTACTTTGGATTAACAGTCTAGCTTGTAAATAAAGAACCATGTAATTATCAGTTCAAAGTTTATAAACGATCATGTTTAAATTGGGAAAACTAATGGGATGTGTGTTTTATTGTAAATTAGTTGGGCATAGTAGTATAAGGAATAACACAAGACCATAGCTAGCATACAAATTCTGTCCAAATAGTTAAGAAACTGTTGAAAACGGCCTATTTTATGTGCATGCAGGCCGGATATTGGCATAAAAATCTGCAAAGAACACCTTTAGGGCCGCTGTGAATATTTTTGAGTGAATAAAAGAAGTAAACAGCACATGGTGACACACAGATACATGCATAAACAATGGGTCTAACTCTCCTTGTCAAAGTCCATATCATGTGTGAACACATCACTGTATACAAACATCCACTGCTGCCAATGCAATGCCATGCAGTTTTGTAATACTCTCTAGCTGATTGTCCTATCCATGACCTGCTGCATGTGTAGAAAAATATGTGAAGGGGAGCAGTAAAGGAAATTGACCATGACTTCTATTGACCACCCTGCCATTAGTGAATTTCCATTACCAGTCTGCACATAAGCTCTGTAAAACACTGGCAGGCTTTAATGGCCTCTCACTCAGATGAAGGCCTCCATGTCATGCCATGTCATGTGTGGCCCCAAAGCCAGGACACGTGAGCACACACGGCCATAGTAAAAGTCTCCTGAGAGATGAAATATGGTTATTAGGTTTGCAGTGGTGTGGTGATTCTGTGCTCTGCAATAAGGGATGTTTCCAGATCTTCAAAAAGCACCTGTTACCAACAAACTGATGAGAATGAAAACATGAGACTGTACTTAGTCTGGAAAATGAAAGAGCAGTGGGGAGAAGTGACTTTTTTAAAGCTAGATGAGTCATAAATTAGCCTGTTCTGAGGACACATAAACAGCAACTGTGACTTTACCAGTGTGTTGCATTGCACGAGCACACGCACGCGCATGCACGCATTGCACATACTTACTATTGTGTGTCGAAATGACCAGGTGAGAAGCTCAGCCCGGGCTCTCCTCTCTGGATAAGAGCAACAGCGCTCAGTTGATCCTTTCAGACAAAACAGCACAATCCCTCCTCATCAGAAGGTCCCCAACACAGTCCCAGCTTTAAAAAAACAACAACAAGATGCTCACTGTGCCCCACGGTCCAGGAAAAATCCGAAACGGTTGACAGTTATTAAAGGGCCGAGCTGTGTTCTCCTTATCAATATCTCTCGGGGTGCGGCGCACATCGTCCCGCAGCCACTACAGCAACTCTTGAGATTAAAATCATGTCCGGCCTCAAACTATAACTGCATCCCAGAGAATCGTCGGGGGAACAGGATGCCTGTCATGCTTTTCCTCGGTAGGATTATTCCTTTCATCGAATCCATCCGTCCCGAACTGACATCGAAATGCTCGCACACATCCTCAGCAGTGGCCCTGATGACAGTCTTCAGTGCATGGCATCTGGAATGAAACAAAAACAGGCAACACAGTGCTGCAGATGCTTCAGCAGCAGCAGCATCAGCAGCATCAGCAGCTCGATATAGCAGCCACCGTTATCCTCTTGCCGGTCAGTGCGTCTGTGTGGTACGCACGCCGGTCTGGGATACAGGGCGTTGCTGGCAGGATGCTACTAGAGGGGGAAAAAAACCATACTGTTTGGGTTTTATTTGATTCCACCTAATCCTCACACTACCCTGATGTTTTAAAATGAATAGTCTCACAGGGGGAAACAAAGAAAAGGTACATATAGAACATATTGTAAAGGCGCTACACACAGTGCATTAGGCTACTTGATAATAGACAGATCTTAAGTCCCTGTAAAGACATGTTAAGGATATTGCGGTGATTTAAGGCTGGAGGTCTGACCTAAAAGTTGGAATTACTTCACGGTTAATTAAATGTATTCAGATCAGATTGACCGCCGCAGCCTGCTTCATTAAATTAGACTCTCATTTGCCAATTTGAACCTTTTAAGAATTAAATTTTCTATTCTGGGGCGACTTTGGGCTGTTGTCTCTGAGGAAATGAGAGAAATGGGAATAACCGAATGAAATTAGGATAAAGCTCCGCTGTGAATGAGTTTTTAATAATTTTTTTACTTCTCATCTTGCCACATAATACTGATACAAATAATGACTTTGGGATCCATCGCTGTCAGTGCGCTGCTGCCGACAGTCAGTGTAAACACGAGGAAGGTTTCGGTGAGATATTAGGCCCTGCTGTCTCTTTAAAGGCCGCACCTGCGCAGCTGCCTGGTGCTGATGCTGCAGTGCTCGGGTTATTTTCGGTAAAACAGCCGGGGTTACTCGCGTTCAAGCGGGCCCTACATGCCTTACATCACCCCTGAGAGGAAATCAAAACCATTTTTAGCCAATCGCACCTGCCTCTTAATCAGAACAATTTAAAACGAGCTCTCGCGCAGCCACATGAGCAATTGCAGCAGCAACCCATCGCCCTCTGTGTGATTTGCCTCCTTATAGTTCCTAATAGAATCAACCAGGACCATATTATTAGACAGACACTGTAACGCACGTACACCTGAAGCCATCGCACTGATTACAATGTGTGGACATTATATGATTAGGCCTAAAACTTTCACAAGGTTGCCAGCCACATTTGCTTTGTTATTCATTCCCAACTTAGCATTGGTCTGAAGTCAGTATCCAAAATAAAGATAGATGCTTTCTTTTTAAGCTTCAGTATCTACGGTGTTGCATGACTGTTCTCAAGCTTAATTAATAAGACTGCTTATAGGGACATGTGAGGTGCTACAATGTTTCTACTCGAAAGGCCAAATCCTGATTGCATAATGTAATGTTTGCCTTGAGGAAATAAAGGTGACCTTTCTTAAATTCTCTGTAGAAAAGGTTTTAATTGGCATATAATCTAAAACCAACCAACCATTCTCATTCGTCTTCTGAGAAACCACAAAGCAGATCATTAATCAGTCACATCAGTGATAACAAGGTTTCTCTATTCATAAATGACACATTCACAATGACAAATCTTTGACTGTAAATATTTGAACTCAACGGAGATGTCATTGCAGAGATACACGGTGGCAGGAGTAAAGGTATTCTAGGAGTGTGCTCACAAATGAGTGTCAGGAACACTATAAGTACTGTGCTGCGGTGATATTGGTCATCTGAGGATGAAGATTGTACAGGATGGCACTAAAAACGGCTTTCCTCTCTGTGGGCTTTCTTCTGTTGTTGACGCGAGGAACTCTCACATCGACAGGTGAATATTTCAGAACATATACAAAGACAACTTTAAATGACTCCCTTTTGTCTGTGTAGCATGCAAAGCATTAATTTAACTGAATATAACATGGCGTGCAGGTCCAGCAACTCTTCCCATCATACTGTCTGTGGAGAACAACCTGTCTAATATGACCCCTGAGTCCCATTCCAGCTCCGTGCTGGAGGGAGGTGTGCTGCTGGGTGCTCTGAGGAGACTGCAGGAAACACAGCAAGACTTCAAGTAAGAACACCCATGACATCTACTTTAATATCTCCACATATCATCCTTCATTCTTAAAGGAGGCTCAGCTGGTTCTCCCACACATTTAAGCAGATGATGACCTGTTTCTGCTTGTAAAGAACCTCCCAGAGATATTTGTCTTGACTCTCTGTGTATTGCCAGGTTTACGGTGAAGGAGGACCCAAACTTCGGCCTGTTTCTGGAGAGCGTGAATGGAGTAGCTGGAAATAAGCATGAGCAGACGTACTGGGAGATCCTGTCAGAAAGCTCAGGAGAATACATCAGTCTGGGTGTGGGTGAGTATCCTCCTCACAGCTTCAATACTGCATATCTGAGGAAGAGTTAATGAGCTGTAATGAGGCAGGAGAATTAGTTGTTCTTTCACTTATTGCCTCAGAATGTCTGTTAGCATGATTATCCTGAGATTATATTGTTGTGACAACTCACAACTCACACAACTCTCATATATTTGGTGTGATTTTTGCTGCTCACAAGCCGGCACTGCAACTACATAATTATAGCCAGTAATTTTGGTTATTTCAGGGTGCTTCTTTGGTTTTTGGAGTAAAGAGGATATATTAATAGTTGCTCATTATCTTCTAATTGCCATTACTGCACGAACACCTCCTCTCAGAATCTGTGCTCATGAATTAACCCAAAGTGTCAGAGTTTCTGATCCAAACTTTGTCCCTTTTCACAGGAATTGGCTGCTACCAACCAAAAGCAAACGAGCACATTGTCCTCAGGTTCAGGACCTGGCCCCAACAGTGATGACCCAGCTGAAGCGTTTAGCAGTAACTCCTCAGGATCAGATTTGCCAAATGTTGTGACCTGATGTGTGAAAATAAATATAACAGCAACATCTAGTGGCTTTCAGGAGCAATGTCCTTTATCAAATCAAAGCTATAGAGTCACCCATCTGACTTATATATTGCAATATATCAAACATGTGAGCAAATATTCACAAAGTGGCACTGGTTGAAAAATATATTTAACATTTATTTCCATTTTGTGAATGTTTGGCCAGCCTTGTGCCATCTTTGAGTTAGTTATAATTTAAAAATATATGGGGTATCAGGAATGAAGACAACACATATTTGGAAGATCACACGGAAAATAAAAGAAGAAATGAAGTGTACTGTTTAAATGCAGAGAGGATGAACAACACTGAGTTTGTTATGAGTGGCATCATTTTTCAGCTCATGACAACTTAAAGTCTGTTCAGAGAAACTGCAGGTTTTCAACTGTTCAAACTTCCAGAGCTACCGCACACTGCCATTAATCCACAACGTGCTGTATTCAGAAACTAAGCTCTGACCGAAAGCATACAAAATGAGTGTTTGTGTTGGAGATTAGTGTGTGGGTGCTTTGACAGCAGACAGGGCAGCAGTGTTTCTTTTTATTTCTTTCAAATGCACCACAGATCATTTCACATTTAAACAATACATCTATATAAAAATAAAGATTTGATTTTGCACCAAAGATGGACATGTATGTGCAATTTTTCACAATAAATAATTTATACATTAAAAAACAGTTTACTATATATAAAAACATTCTGCTTACAAGATCAACAACACTCTTCGTGTTAACAGTGACCCCTGAGCTCCCGGGCCGAAGCTCCTTCCTTTGTAACAAGATTAAGGTTTCATCTCCTTCCAGGACAGATGGACTGAGTGCAAAGACACTAATCTCTGCGCTTTCACTTCCCTCTCTCCTTGTCTGTATCTGTATTTCTTCCTTTCTCTAAATAGGGTTATGTGAGATATTCCTGGTAGGTGGAATCTATGACATGAAAGTACAGAGCCAAGTTCAGTCCAGTGAACAATAATGTGCTTCCCCTAAATGCCAGGTGGTGAGGTCTGTTCCCCTAAAACAAGACTTCACCACCTGGCACTTTGACCCAAGTGTGACAAGGAGTAAAATTCACCTCACTTTTCTTTTCTGACCCTGTCGCTACCTTACACCTCACACAGACTGACTCAACTGAGCAGTTCTGCTTTGTTTCCAATTCACCGCTGACTCAGATCGGTTTGAACCTCAGGCACTGATATACTCTTGTAATAGGGTCAAATCCTATATATAGAAAAAACAAGACAAAATTGTTGGCTTCAGTGTGCCAGACAGATTAAATTAATATCTTAAACATCCATATTTTGGTCCACTGATTTGTCCACATAATTGGATGAAGCAGCAAACACAGTGTGTGGCTCTGCCATGTACAAGCTGTCTGTGTATTTGCTCTTCATCTGATGTCTCACTGTACAGTCAACATTGTGCTTTCTCCATCTTTTAGCCTCTAGATGCTAAAAATAAAAAGACTAAAGTGTTCTTTACATGGTATTCCTCAAAGAAAGAAAGCAAATCAATTCATTCATTAAAACAGTTAGTGTATTTGCCCTACTGCAACATGCTCACTTTACCTCAATTCAACAAGTCCTTTAGTTATGCTTGACAGTGCGATGGAGAAGCTGCTCACCACATGGTAAACTGCAGTCACAAATGCAGGGGACACACTGTGAAAAGAACCGCTTCCAGCCAGTCTCCTTCTTCTTACAGTTGTCGATCCGGGTGCAGCCTTGTTTGGGTGGGCCGAAGTAGCTCTTATATGTGCATGTGGAGTTGCACGTCCCATTTAGTTCCCTTTCACTGACTTCAATGCGTCCCTGTGGACACATTCCTAAAAGGCAGGCAGAGACAGAAATCACACGGTGAGCTAACAGGTTCATGAGGGATCACACAATTGTTGTGTCATAGTGGACAGTGTTTACTCACGGAGGCAGATAGGTTTCGGGGTCCAGACGCCGTTAGGCTGGCAATATCTGGTAGGGTTTCCCACCAGCATGAAGCCAGAGCGACAGGAGTACCTCACCACAGAGCCCACCCACCAGTCGTTACCATACACTACTCCATTATAGTCCACATCTGGCCTCCCACAGTTCACTGCCATACAAAGCAAAGTGTTGGACAGGAAGCTCCATAAGAGGTTGATCAGACAGAGGCACTTTAGTTTTTTCTGTGTTTAAGAAGTTCTATCAAATGTCAACCGACTGTCAGTCATTGTAGTGGTACTCTTACCTCTGCACAGGGACTTGTAGCCGAGCCAGCAGCAGCTCGAGTCTCCACAGCGATCTCTCCTCACCTCCTGGTGAAGCGCCTTACATCCTCCTATACAAAGGGGAGCTGACCCCGACCAATAGATGTCGTCTATGAAGTCTGGCTGGGGAATCCATTCTGTCTCACCTACAGTACATACATTTGTATTAGCTTTTTCATACACCAGAACTGGACAAATACATTTAAGAAAAAAAATATTTTAACCCTCTATGGTACGCAGTATGATGTCAGTTGGGAAAAAAATGTTTGGAGTGTTTTTTTGTCATAGAATAGACCAAATTAACATAATCTAAAGAACATTTTAAAAATAAAAATAAGTAGTGAAAAAAGAGAGTTATTGTTTAACATTTTAACACAATTTATTTAAAAACACAAGGAAAATACTTAATAGCCTCAACAGGTTGAAATGCATGTCACTTAAAATGTAAAAAATAACTCTTTTCATAACATCACAAGTCTGAATGTTGCCTGCAGGCAACACTGTACCATTGTGGAACAACCTAAAAGAATGAATGTGTTGAAGAGTCTAAGGCTCACTGCTTATGGAAATTCATTAAGCAGTTCTTCTCAGCAGTGAAGCATAGATAAGTGACACACTTTGAACAGTGCACTTCTAGAAGGTCCACTCCTCCCATACTCTTATTGTACGCCTGCACGACATACTACTACTAGTACTTTCTGTGGCAGGCAGTCAATACAGGCTGCCACAGAAAGTATCCCCTCTATAACTTTGGCTAGGAAAGTGGAAACCTCTCTAAAATCACTGTGTTTATTAGTTGTTATCTGACATATATACAGTACAAAACACTTGATGGTAGGACATCATCTGTGCATTATAGAGGGAGGATACTTTTTTGTAGCAGGCAGTCAATACAGGCTGCCACAGAAAGTATCGCCTCTATAACTTTGGCTAAGAAAGTGGAAACCTCTCTAAAATCAGTGTTTATTAGTTGTTATCTGACATATATACAGTACAAAACACCTGATGGTAGGACATCATCTGTGCATTATAGAGGGGCAGGGGGTGTGTCTCGTCTTGGATACGTTAAAATTATATAGTTAATTATAATGGGACTGGATCTAGTTTCTCAAAGTAACATGATGACAAAGTAATCGACTGGTACATTATAACTGTCAAATAATAGGAGGAAAACAATACGTCACTGTCTTGGTTGTTCAGTCACTTTATTAATTCAGTGCAGCAAGAGAATGCAGAGGACTATC